>PVIR01029275.1:0-21258 GCA_004026965.1 Petromus typicus | reverse complement strand
CTTCTGCACAGTAAAGGAAACCACCAACAGAGCAAAAAGGCAACCAACAATGTGGGAAACAATCTTTACCAGCTGTTCCTCAGACAAAGGGCTACTATCTAGGGTATATAAAGAGCTCAAAAAAATCAGCCCACCCAAATTTAATGACCCAATTCAAAAATGGGCATCTGAAATGAGCAGATGTTTTTCAGAGGAAGAAGTAAGAGCAGCTAAGAAGCATATGAAGAAATGCTCAACATCATTAGTCATTCGAGAGATGCAGATGAAAACAACATTGAGATTTCATCTCACTCCACATAGAATAGCTGCAATTCCAGATTCAGCCAACGGCAAATGTTGGCGAGGCTGCGGAGAAGGAACCCTTCTCCACTGTTGGTGGAACTGTAGACTCATACAACCCTTGTGGAGATCAGTTTGGAGATTCCTCAAAAAGCTAGGATTGGAGGTCCCATTTGACCCGGCCATTGCCCTACTAGGTATATACACACAAGAATTAAAAGACTCATATCACAGTGACATATGTGCACCCATGTTTATACCAGCCCAATTTGTGATTGCTACATCTTGGAAACAACCCAAGTGTCCATCAACTAGAGACTGGATAAAAAAGCTGTGGTTCTTCTACAGAATGGAGTATTACTCTGCCATAAAAAATGATAAGTTTGAATCATTTATACTTAAATGGACATACCTTGAGGGTATCCTCATAAGTCAGATAAATAGGGCACAGATAGGTACATATCGCATCTTTTCTCTGGTATGAGAAAATGAAGATGTAAATGAGTCCTAGAATTGTATGTTATATATTGTGAAATAGAAAATGCTCAAAGTAAAATAGGGTGAAGGGGGAAAAATAATGAGATTACAACAAAAAAGTAAGGAAACAAATTTTATGTATGGGGGTGTGGTAGGTTGTATAGGGGTATGGGAAAAAATGAGAATTAAGTTATGTCTTATTGTTGGGAACCACCCCGTTTGGGATTTTCAAGGTCAAAATTGACCAGGACTTCCTGCCTGCAGATGGACTTTAGACTTGACTTCTGTCTTCATCTCTGGTAGTAACTGGGACTCAATGGTCCCACATGCTGTGATGCTTCAGGGCAGAGCTGTGCCAGATCTCTCCCTTCTCAAGGACTATTGCTGACACCCGCCTTGCCCCGAGGAATCCTCATCTACATAACTTCTCTAGGACTACTGTTGGTGTGGCCCTGCCTTTCCGGGTTTTTTTGAATGTAGATAATAAAAGTTGTAGTAGGCTGGGGTCCCGGGTCCTTGCCGCCCAGAGTAGCATGGATCAGACCCAAGCTCAGTTTTCTCTAAGCCTCATTTCTGCCTAATTATTAATCATTTCGCCATGTGCCGTAAACTCACAGGAGACTAGAACTTAATGCAAAGGTTCTAGTTACGTTCCCTTCCCCCGTTTACTGAATCTTATACTGGTACAAATCCCCATTATGGAGTGCAATCATGATGCATATATGTAATGTACCAATAAAGTTTTTTTTAAAAAAATGAGTCTCTCTAGCTCTACACTAGACCAGTCAGTGGAAGTTTTGGTGTTTTCTTTGACTTCCTATTGTACAGCATCTTTATGTCACTCTTAGGTCATACATCTCAGTGCTGCAGTTTCCTATCAAAACTAGGAAACCAACATTGACACATTACTGTTCTAGACTTCAAGCTTTATTTCTCCACTTAAACTGCCCTTACATCTGGCTTAGTGATAAATTTTTAAGGGGTGTGTCCTGAGATGACCCTCAGCTAGACTGGAAGGTATCATTCCCAAGGACTCAGTTACATACGATACCCTGGGTATCCAGCTCTGGGCCAATCTAAGCTTTCACAAAATGATTTCACCTAGTTTAAAGCAAGCACATAATTTATCAGAAAAGATAAAGAAGTATACTGTACAGTGAACAGAAATTCTTCTTCCTCCCCAGCTCCACCATTTGTACCAGTTTCTTTCATTTTATCCTGGGCAGTGTTTCTGCCTTGACTCCCCTATGTACTTACACAGAAATGTGCTTTAGGACACAGACCTGTTACTTTATTGATATATTTATTAGTAAGTGGTAAATTTTGGAAATACTGCAAACACAGTGCATATTACCATATTAATTAGCTCTGAATGTTTCCTTAAACTTAGCTGAACACAGAGGTCTTCTTTAGGAGGAGATTATCAAAGATTTTTCTAGTGTGGCTATATTTTCTCATCCCTCATCAAGGTACCAGTTGATAGTCATCAAAGTATCAAAGCTTCTGTGGCAGGATAATAGTCAATAAAGGAGGCAGTGTGTCCCCTTTCCTGGTCATCCCTAGTCTCTTGTGACCTTTCCTCTATGTGGACATCAGCTACAAGACTGTTGGTTCATAGCCTCAGAGAAAGAGAAGTACAGAAACACAAAAAATGTCCAGTCTTTTCTTCTGGGTTTCAAACAACATCTTTAAGAGAACAGAATGAGAGAGAAAAGTTTTGAATCTCAAAAAGTATGGATCCCTGGACACAGCACAGGGGCTCAGGCAGGTTGTTATGGTAGAATTAATAGATTCAAATGAATTTAAGAGAATAATTTCTCCTGCCTAAGGAGAGAGTAGGAATCTCAGAGCAGAAAGAAGAAACAAGTCATAGGAGACGGACTTTTGATGTCTCTCAGAAGGAAATGAATGGTAGTGTTTCCAAATTAAAGTGAAGGTATGTTATGATTGTTATCTTAAACATCCTTCCAAAGCTCTTTCCCTGAAGACTTGGCCCCAGCAGATCAGAACGCTGTAAGCTGAGGTCCTTGGGAGACACTGTTCGGAGTTCAGAAGACAAGAATGCTGACATAATGCAGCCAGAAATGACCAGGCTCAAAATGTTTTAGTTGGGAAAGACTCAACTAGTAGTTTCACTCCACGCCATGTGTGTTATGCTCTGGCAGAAAATTTGTCTGTGTTTTCCTCATGCCCCGAACCATCTCAGGAGACAGATTAAGGATAGTGGACTGCTTAAACTGGTGGAGGTATCTGCAAGGTACCTCCAGTCTGTAGTATGGATACTGTTGGGGGCTTGTAATCAACTCTGCTTGGAGAATCAAGAGCACCAGTAAAGTTAGAGACCGCAAAGTTGGAGTAGAGGAAAGCTTGGTTGTTAAAAAAAAAATAGATTATCATTAAAAAGAAGTCAAAGACTTTACGTCAGGACACTAGGAAAGATGTCTGGAGAGTAGATGAAGAATCTGAATAATCTCACCTTTCTCAGAGTCAAAACTTTAAAATTTGATTGACTTTGCTTTGAGAAGAAAAACTCAGGGCTCCATGCTCCAGAGTGGTGGCTGCCTAGGGAATTTGTGCCTTCAGATTTGGTTCATATCATTCAACCATCCAGGCACTCGGAGAGCCTACAGCCATGATGGAAAGAAGCCTGGCTACTGCTCCAGAGGGTGGCAGAACATGGCATCATCTGTGAGGTGCTGGTTTTAGGCATATCCAGAACGCGAGAGTTGTAGGGCCGGGCAGGCTTCCACATCATCTTCAACGGCCTGGAAGGCCAGGCAGTGTGCCCCTGAGTGGACAGTGTGTGGAGCCAAAGTCACAGGAGTAAGTGTGGATGATCTGAAGGACCCTGCAAGGAGGAAGCAGAGCTGGCCCATCGGAGCTGTGACTATTACAGAGAGCTGAGTCAGGGAGCAATACTACACTCAGATAGGTCCAGGTCTCCAACAAAGTCAGGACAAGGGTGAATCACATCCCAACTGCAGCCAGAGACACATCTATCTGTTAGGGGCCTCAAGATAAAGACAAGATGACAAGACTTGTCCTAAAAGTACAAATGCTGGGCCCTACTGAAGTGTAGACAAGCATCAGCCACCCTGGTGGGTGACCAGAGACCTCTAGACCCACCATCTACCCTTGCTATCTGATCTGTTTCCCAATTGGACAGCTATTACCTACATGACAATACTTGTAACTCGATTGGTCGATCATGGCCGTGGCCCATTTAGAAACTTATTTCTCTAAGTAAAAATCTTGTCCAGAGCTAGAAAGCAAATGTATACTTTCAAGAACTCATCTAATCCAAGATAGTGGTAACCAAGCTGTGAGCAGCTGGAGGAAGGGGTGTCACCCAAAAAATAAAGAGAACACACAAATTGCTTTCTAAAAAAGGTTTTTGAAGCTTCTACATATTTCTGTCACTTTCATTGGATGTGAAGCTAGTTGCCTGCTGAGGTTTGAATTGTGCCCTCAAAAGATAATGTTGAGGCTCTGATCCCCAGGATCCGCGTCCTAGTGTCTGAGTGTGTGACCTGGTTTGGAAAGTGGCTCTTTGCAGATGTGAGTAAGAGGCATGTGAGTAAGAGGCGATGTGGCCCTAATCCAGAATGATTCATGTCCTTTTAACAAAGGGAACAGTGATTTCGGGACACACATCGGGAAAGACAGCTATGTCCTCCTGGGATCCTCCAAGGAACTGCCAAGAATTGTAGACGAATGCCAGACGTTATAAAGGCAAAAAATGGACTTCCCCTCCAGGTTTCAGGGTGAGCATGACCCTAATGACACTTTGACTTTTAACTTCTAGTGCACAGAGCTGTGACACACAAAATTGCTGCGAGTGATCTGTGCCGCTGGAGGCTGAACTCGGGCATTGTGGTTTTAAGCCACTGGGTTTGTGGGACTTCGCTAGAAAGGCCCCCGGAAGCACCTGTGCAGCTGGTGGCAAAGAGGCCAGGAAATCTCGTCATAGTCGGGGCAGCTGTTTGAGATCCCATCATCGTGACGAAAGGGAAGACAGAAGAATAGCAAGGGGAGGCGTCCTCCAGGGGCGGAAGTCACTTGCCTTTCAATATCCTTCCTTTACTGTCTGAGATCTCCAGTCGAGATCACACCCGAGGAGCATTCCCGGCCCCTTCTATTCCCCCTCCAGTCCATCTGCTGTGTAACTGAGCCAAAAAATTAAAATGAATCTTAGAAAGAAAAAGGGAATGGGACAAACTGAGTAGGAGGTAGCCTCTGTGCCTGGCCCCTCCCTTGTTATTTCTGACCTGTGGGATGAGAGCTGTTAGCCTACAGGCTGCCAGAAGCCAGTCCAGCGGTGACACCTCTGATGCCAGAACCCAGGAGCTTGAGGTAGGAGGATCGAGAGTTTGGGCAATTTAGCCAGATTCTGTCTCCAAAATAACATTTTTTAGTTACAAAAGAATCAGAGAGGTAGTTCAGTGTGAAGGGCCTGGATTCAACCCCTGGGAGGTAGGAGGGCCTGCCAAAGCAAAATTCAAGTTTTGAAACATCCAGTTGTTTAAAAAAAAAAAAAATAAGCCAAAACGAGCAGAGTTTTAACCTTGTAGAGCCTGCCTACTGCCTAATTTTCCCAATAGTAAGTCATAGTTATGCTAGAGCCTGAGGTCTTCTGCTGTGGCCTCCTGAGGACCCCACTTTGCTACTGAGGGAGTTGCGCTGACCCTGAGGCCTCTCTCTGTCTTCTCCAGAGGACCCCTCCCGCTCTTCCCCTGGGAGACTGTGGCTTCTGACCCTAAGCTTGCAGATGTCTCCGGCTTTGAAAAGCTCCCTCTCCTGCAGCCAGCTGAGTACTCCCAATAAGTCTGCACAAATTCAGCTTGGCATGACTGCGGCCATCTTGGTCAGAGCTGCCCTTTGGCCCTCCAGGATATCCTGCTGTGCAGACACTCCCTACAGGACAAACAAAATCATGGTGGCAGTTAGTGAAGTGTTTGTGCCAGACATGACACCTGAGCAGATGTTTAGCTGGCACTGGGCACGTTCATCACCTTTGAGAAGGGCCAGGCACATTCTGTGCGGCTGTACTCACCTTTGCACAATTTACCACATCAACTCTCTCCTCCCACGTGGGATCCTCCTGTCTTGTGCCACCAGAACACACGTGTGACCGCACAATCCCACCTGGAACTGTCCGTCCTTTTTTTCCGCACCATTGCCTGTGACAGCTCATTCTCACACAAAGAGCCTCGGTTTCCCCCCAAATAGTCTCCCTATCTTTATGATCATATCTTTTGCTTGTTTTATTCATTAAATGTTTTAACTGATACATAAGAACATGAGTAGCACACATACTAATAGGGTACCTTACAACATTCAACATATGTATACATTGTATACTAGTTAAATCAGGCTATGTGGACACATTAAACTCCATTCTTCTAGTCAGGCCTGATGGCACATGCCTGTCATCCCAGCATTTGGAAGGCTGAGGCAGGAGAATCACTGTGAGTTCAAGACCAGCCTGGGCTACATAGTGAGACCCTGTCTCAAAAATAATCCATTCTGCTAGTCTTTTGAAATATGTATTACATTATCTACAGTCAGGCTACTGTCCAATGGCAAAGAGTTAATTTGGTATAAACTTAAATTCTTTGTCTCCCAAAATGAAGAATAAATTTTAGACAAAAGGAAGAATTTAGAAGTTTACAGAAAATAATCAGAATAAAGCTCTTGGTGGGAAGCCAAAAGGGGAAAGATGTCCAGTGTGTGGCTTCTTTGTTTTGATCTTATTTAAAGGGACTTGTTTGAAACAGGTGCATCTTCGGGATTGGAGTTTAAAGGAAATACGTTATTTAGCTGATTCAAAGGAAACTTGGGGTCAAAGGAAAATGATTACTCTGCATTTTAAAGTCCTTTCAAGTCCAGCCCTGAGTTAGGGAAGAGCTGATAACTCAGTAGATTCTCTTCCTGGGAGGAATATTCCTTATCTCCTCTCTAACTGTCCTTCCTCTGATGGTTACCGTGGCGTCTCTAAGCATAGTGTTGCTTCTTTTGTCTGTCCCTCAAGGCTCTCAGGCTCTTCCCTGTTGCATGACTACTCCAGAACTTGCTTTTGTCCAGCTGTAATTTAGATGGTTCCATCCACCCATCCATGGACCCTTCTCTACGCGCCCCCACTGTCGCAGCCTCTAGTCTCAGCTTCTATATAATGAGTCACATCTTTTTCCTCGATCAGCCCCGAGATACCTCCAACTCTGATACCATGTGCCTTCCTGTCTTGATTACTCTTCTTTTTTCAGAGACAAAGTAAAAGGAGGAAAGGTTCAATTCACCTCACAGTCTGCAGTAGTTTCAGTCCATAGTCAGCTGGCTGTAAGGCAAACCACCATCCCAGAAGAGTGTCGAGGAGGAGAAAGAGTTTATGGTACAGCAGACAGAAGGCAGCAAACCACAAGCAGCAGCAACCTGCCTTCTTCCTGTCCCTTTATATTCTATCCAGGTCACAAGACTATTAGTGATTGGTGCCAACCAAGCCGGGATGGGCCTTCTATTATCCACATCCTCAATCCCATATCACACCTTTAATCCACATTCATATACCCTCATCCAGCCACCTTTGAAACACCCCACCTATGACTGCATGAAGCTTTAGGGGGACATTTAGACACAGGCCATAATATATCCCATGCCCCACTTACATTTTTCTGTAAGCCAGAGTTCAGGACAGGCCTGAGGAACCACCTCTGTATCCACCTGTGCTTCCTTGTTGAATGTGGAATCTGAGCCCATAGGGTAAGGGCACATACCAAGGGAGGCCTGTCCTCGGCACTGGGGTGAGCTGGGCTATTGTCAGGGTGCAGTAGTAAAGGGAGCATCAGCCGCATGCTTCAACAGGCAGCTTAGTTCCAGCTACTCCAGAGACTGTGCCAGGAGGTTCATTTGAATCTCAAAGTTTGAGATCACGCTGGGCAACATAGTGACACCTGTGTCTCAAAGGAAGAAAGGAACAAAAGAAGAAAAGAAGGAAGGAAAGGAGGGACAGAGGAAGGGAGGGAGACAGGTCTAAGGTAGAGTCAAGTTAATATAAAGAAAATACGCACACCAGTTAAGAGCTCATTCAAATCATGCAGGTAGAGAAGCTTATAAGTGTAAGATAAAAAAGATAAAAGTTAAAATAAAATAGATAAGGATGATCTCTTTTCCCAGGAAAGAAACTCATCATTTAACAGTTCCTCCCTACCACAAGACTACCAGACAACCAGAAACATTCGAGATCCAAAATAATCAGTTACCTGTGAACTCCTTTTCTTGGAACCAGCTTCTTCCCACATTCTGCTTATTCATATAAAAGCAAGATGAAGAAAGCCATTTGGACTTCTACCCAGAATCCCCTTAGAGTCAGCCTCCAACACAACTGTTTTTCTTATTATATTTCCAAATAAATACTCTCCTGACTTCCTCCTTTGTCTATGATTTTGTTCTTCAACTTAGTGGATAACAAGAACTTTGGATTTGTAAAAAATTAAGTGTTTCAAAATGGAAGGAAGGGAGGGAAAAATGGAAGGGAAGGAGGGAGGGGGGGAGAAATATCCCCTTATATCCTCTAGGGTTTGCCTAGCTCGCTCTGTTGACTTCATTTGCACAAGTGACCACTTTCAGCCCAACCTGAGTCTAGAATTCAGATTCTAACACATCCAAGAATGTCGTTGCCTTTGAGGCAGGGACTTTGTCTAATTTATTGCTGTGTGCCTGGTCCTTGGAAGACAGCCTGGCTCATAGTTGGCTGTCCACACATCCCAAGAAAGGAAGAAAATAGTGCCTGCTGGAGACCATGCCAAGCTGGCTGAGCCAGGTTCATGGCCGTTTGTTTCGGACTGAAAGCCTGTGCACTCATTGGTCGGGCTCTTGGAAGCACTGGACCATGGGAGTACGATGCTGGATTAGTTCACTGGTTTAGCACAGATATGGGCATGGATGATGGATTTATTGAAAAGGGAAGACCTACCCTGGGTGTGGGTGGCACCATCCAATAGGCTTATAGCCTGCACGGAACAAGAAGGAAAGGAAGAGAAAGCCTCTGCATTGGACTGCCTTGGCATGAGCTCTTTCTCCTTGGTGATGCCCCTCTGCCATGGGCCACCCTGCCTTGGACCCAGCCAACTAGGGGCTGAAACCTCTACAAACTATGATTTAAAATAAACCTTTCCTCCTTTGACTTGTAGGTGTGGGGTATTTTGTCCCAAAAAGAAAATGACAAAGACACCATCTGAAGAACAACACTCCATCTCCCCTCCCCTAGTCAACAGCGACCAGTTGTGTCACTGCCTGGGGGTAGCCAGGCCGGTCATGGGTGATTGTCACAGTGAGACTCACAGGCTCACGTCCCAGAGGGCATGGCAGGGTGGGAATTATTCCAGCAAAGGCCGGTGGGGGAGAGGAAATGTGCATTGAAGGAGAACATCATAGGTGGCGCCTTGGCTCATACGTTTCTCTGGCTTTTTTTTTTTTTTTTTAGGTTTTTTGAGACAGGGTCTCGCTTTGTAGTTCAGGCTGGCCCTGAGCTCAGCCTCAAACTCACATCACAGCAATCCTCCTGCCTCTGCCTCCCAAGTGCTGGGATTACAGGCGTGAGCCACCACGCCCAGCACGGTGGTATGTGGTACTGGTTGCTGCTGGGCGTGAGTCTCCACGCCCAGTATTGTTATGTGGTTACCGGGGATTGAACCCAGGCCCTCGCGCTTGCAAGACAGGCGCCGGAACCACTGAGCTATAGCCCCGGCTCACGTTTCTCTGACTTTTTGGTTTTTGCTTTTGTTTCTTTGCAGCACCCTAGATTGAACTCAGGACCTGGCCAGGCAGGTGCGGGGTCACTGAGCTAAATTCCAGGCTCTAGACCTTGGGACACGCAGAAGGACAAGAAGCTGATTTCCGACGCCAGCTGTTCCTCCTCACTGTGCACCATAGGAAGCGTGATGGAAAAAACATATTGCAAATGTTTTAATAAAACTTTTAAAGATAGTTATTACAATAAAAGAAGCGTGGCCATGCATTCTTCCCTTCCCGCAAAATCTTCTCCTTGCTTTGAACTCACCCATCCCATCGTTCTTGCCACTTTCCGAAACAGTTCTGGAAGTCCTCTTCCACGAGTGGTCTGTAGTTGAGCTGATATATTATGTCAAGGTCCTAAAACGATTCCAAACGTTTCCCTTTTGAGGTCTTTTTGACTTTGAGGAAGAACCGGAAGTTGCAAGGAGCCAGTTCTGGGGACCAAGGTGAATGGAAACTCATTGTCACATCTTTACAAGCTGCCTTTCTGTTGCATGGCGCTCAGCCGCTGCATTCACTGTAATTTTCTATTAAATCTCAAAAAGACACGAGACGACTCCCAGAATGGCTTCACAAACGATGAGATAAATGTATTCAGAGAGAAAAAGAGAATTTTGAGGACTTCATGACAGCGTTTTTTACCATAATACATTTTTTAAAGTAAATATCACACTATATTTGATCCCACCTAGTATTTCCCCGTCCTGATTAAAGTTCTCTAGATTTCTTGCTAACAGAAACTCGCCAGCTACTATTGACGTCACAGGAACTACACATCCTCATTGGTGGATATGGAAAGGAACGCCCATTGTGGCCCCTGGAGACGAGGAAGGTGGTTTCCATGACGACCACAAAAGGCCGCGAGGCCGGATTTGGCCTCCTGGACATGCTGCAGGAGGAGGAATCCCCCCAGGGCAGAGACCGGAAACCTGCTGCTCAGGATGCTCCCTGCAGTGCAGGACCTGACCTTTATCGACTCTCGGAGTTGCGCATCCATTTCTCGTGGACAGAACAGGGGGAAAAGACTGGCTGTGAAGATGTGGGATCTGGAGGACCCTGGGAGCCGGAGCCCGCATTCCAGAGCTAGCCTTGCCTCTGGCCTCAGTTTCCTCAAGTTTCCTTGGCCTTCCTTTCCACATACTCACACGTTCTGAAATTTCCAGGCACTATCTTTGCTTCTCTTCCTGGCTACTTCGTCATTTCCGGTAGAGGTGAGGTCTGTACCTAACTTATGTAGTATGAAACTCTATAGTTTCCTAAACTCACTACCTCTGAATATTCAAGGCCGCAGAACTTTGTCATAATTAAGGCTGTTGCACTTGCCACTTGCACACATTTAAATACAAGAAAACTAATGAACGAGGGAAAATCATAGAATTTAAAGAAGAAATACCAAGATACAATGTGACTTCCGCGCACTGAATCCTGGCAACCCTTTGGGTACTGGCTTGTGCCTCCAATGCCATCCCTCCTAGTACATCCGTAGTTTCTGCTGCCAGCCCAGCTCTCTCCAGCCTGGGCTCTAAAATGAATTTGTGCCTGTCTTCCACTCAAGGATGGTGATCTCTCGGCTCCTCTGAGGAGGTCTTAGAGCTACAGGCTGCTGCTGGACGAGGTCCCAATGCTGAGCCAAGAGTCTGCCCGTGGGAGGACCCCGCAGGAGCCAGCGTCCCTCTACTAGCAAGAATAGAAGGTGCTCGGTCAGGGAACCAGTTCCCCTTAGACGTACATTCTGCTGTTTCAGATAATGTACCAATAAAGATTAAAAAAAAAAACCACGAGGCTCTGTGTTCTCTGAAAGAAGAAACACAGAGCAGAGAACGCTCCGTCCAGGGTCCTAATCACCCCCCCCCCAACCCCACTTCCAAGCACCACATCCAGTTAAATGCCCACTCTCTTCCTCACATGCAGCTCTGGAGACTGCAGCTGCAGCGCTACCTTAACCACACAGATATGTTCCTCAGCGGCTTTGAGATGGAACTGGGACCAGGTGTAGCTGAGTGCACAGCCTTCTTGAGAAAAAAGAAAAAGCTGAGGAACCATCACCAAAACGACCCAAACACAGATAAAAAGACTTTCTCCACTGCTGATGGGAATGTAGACACATAAAACCTGTGTGGAGATTCCTCAAAAAACTAGGATTGGAGGTCCCATTTGACCCAGCCATTGCTCTGCTAGGCATATACACAAAGGAATTAAAAGAGTCATTTCACAGCAACATATGTGCACGCATGTTTATAGCAACTCAGTTTGTGATAGCTAAGTCTTGGAAGCAACCCAAATGTCCATCAACTGGAGACTGGATAAAGAAGATGTGGTTCTTTTATAGAATGGAGTATTACCCTGTCATTAAAAATGATAAGATTGAGTCATTCATACTCAAATGGATGTACCTTCAGGACATCCCCATAAGCGAAATAAACAGGTCACAGATGTGTAAATATCATATCTTTTCTCTGGTATGAGAAAATGAAGTTGTAAATGAGTTGTAATATGTATAGTTGATATTGTGAAGTAAAAAATATTTAAAAGGAAAGAGTATAAGGGTAAATAATGAGGGGAAAACAAATGTAGTAATAAAAAGGAAAAATGAAAACAAAGATTGTGTATATGGGGGTATATTGTACCACCTATGTATTGTGTATATATATTGTGTATATTGTGTATATATATCTTACCCAAGATGGTGAAAAAAGAGAACACAGAGCAAAAGCAGAGGCCTCCTTTTCAAGACCTATACAAGAGAAGGCAGTTTTGCTTAGGAGATGTAAAATGATTCAACCTATGAGAAGCATTTCTCAACTGACAGACACATGAAAGATACCAATAGATGTTGTCCTGCTTTGAATGAGTCCAAGAAAAGTAATTTCCGGATCTGGATTTCACATGCACATTTGGAAGATGCCTAATTTTTGGGGGGATTAAAAATCAATCAATAATCTCTCTTGTTCTGATGAAGTTTATTTTGTTTTGGGGACTACCAGGGACTGAACTCAGGCCTTTGTGCTTCCAAGGTATAGGCAGAACCACTGAAGCTAAATCCTTGATTCTGCTAAGTCTTTTTATTTTATTATTATTTTTTTTTTTTGAGACAGGGTCTTGCTTTGTAGTTCAGGCTGGCCCTGAGCTCAGCCTCCAACTCACATCACAGCAATCCTCCTGCCTCTGCCTCCCCAGTGCTAGGACTACAGGCGTGAGCCACCACACCTGGCACTGTGGTATGTGGTACTGATTGTGAGTCTCCACACCCAGTATTGTATGTGGTTTCCAGGGATCAAACCTGGGCCCTTGTGCTTCCAAGGGCTTGCAAGACAGGCACCGAACCCACTGAGCCAAATGTCTGGCCCTGTTTTTTTTTTTTTTAAATTATCTTTATTGGTACATTATGTATACACATCATAATCACATTCAACATTAAGAGTTTGTACCAGAATAAGACATGACTTCTCATTCCCCCCACCCCACCCCCACCCCCGCATCCAGCACCCATCCTAAGTGCCGGGATTACAGCGTGAGCCACCACGCCTGGCACTGTTGTATGTGGTACTGGTTGCTGCTGGGCGTGAGTCTTCACTTCCAGTATTGTATGTGGTTAACCGGGGATCGAACCCGGGCCCTGGCTGGCGCTTGCAAGACAGACGCTGGAACCACTGAGCTATATTCCCGGCCCAAGGAGGCAATTATTTTGTATATCAATAGCAGCACCTCCTTAAGATGCATAAATGATTATCTTTTAAAAGATAAGAGTTTTATAGAAAAGTTGGAAAATATGCATGAGTAAAAAGAAAAGCAATGGGACATAACCCCCCACCAAAGTTACTATGGAAACCGTTTTGGTGTTGTATTTGCAGATGCCAATATACTTTCCTTCTTATGTCACTGGAGCCATTTGCTCACCAATAAATGTGGATCTTTATCACCCACAGTGGATTGGATAATGTGTCAGTGTGTGTAGGAATCATAAATTATTCATCACGTTCCTTCATCATTAGACATTTAGGTTGCTTCTATTTTTTATTTGTGGTAAACTGTACTTCAACACATACCTTCGTATACCTGGGGGCTCTGGTTTATTGTTTTCTTTAGGAAAATTTCCTGAAAGTATAATTTCAAGGCCAAAGGGGAGTACTTTGTAACAGTTTTGAGTATTAAAAAACAACAACAAAAAATGAAACATACAGTGGTTATGGGTAGTGGTGCCCTGAAGGATAAGAATAAGTGAAGAAATTCAGGTCAAAGGGTACAAAGTTGTCGTTCATGGATAAATAAAGATAGAGACTTATAGTGTAAAATCTGTTGCTAATTAAAATATCATATACCAGTAATTTGCCAGGAGAGTAGATTTTAGATGCTCTTAACACCAAAAACAGGGGAGGAAATTGTGTGACATGCTGTTATGTTAATTTGCTCGACCATGATAATCACTTCAATATAAATCTACATACTGGAAACCACATACAATACTGAGCGTGGAGACTCACACCCAGCAGCAATCAGTACCGCATATCACAGTGCCGGGCGTGATGGCTCTCGACTGTAATCCCAGCACAGTCGGGAGGCAGAGGCAGGAGGATTGCTTATGTTTGTGTCTAGAAGCCCCCCAAATCCTCATGTGGCTCTTTCCAAGGTGGCTGAATCTAGAGTGTCTGAGGAGGTGTTAAGGACCCGTAATTACTAAGTTTGTATAAAAGGAGCAGAAAGACACCATTAAGGTCCTCTTGTTGCTTTTGCCACCTTCCACCCGTGTTGCCCCTGTCCTATGTGCCACCCTCCTTGGAGCCAGCTGATTATTCACCGAAACCTCTACAGATTGTCAGTTAAATAAACCTTTCCCCCTTTAACATCCTATGTCGAGTATTTTATCTCAGCAATGAGAAAATTAAGACTCTCAAGAGCAACCAAAAAATCACCAAAAATGTATCAAATAAATGTATCCAATAAAATCATTTTAAATTCAACTAGCCGTGATGGTCCATGTCTATCACTCCAGCACTCAGGGAGGCAGAGGCAGGAGGATCACAAATTTTAGCCCAATGTGGAAAACTTAGTGAGCCTCTGTTTCAAAATGAAAAAATTTAGAAAGGGTTGAGGATGTAGCTCAGCAGGAAGGCTCCATCTTCTATTGCCAGTACCAAGCAAGAGAGAGAGAGAGAAGGAAAGAAAGAAGGTAGGAAGGAAATAAATAAATAAATTTTAGTTCGATGTCTGGTATCAGGTTCACAGTATGTGGACAAATTATATATAGACCATCTGACCAAATTCCCACAGAGAACACACTTGTGTCCAAGAAGCAGAGCAATATCAACACCTGGAGCCACCCTTCTGCCCCCTCCCGTCACCACAGTTCATCTTGCCCACTTTGGAACTCTGTGCAAATAGATCAGATAGAATGTATACTTTGATGACTCACAATTACGCCCGACTCCGTGCAACAGCAGTTCATTTTTATTGCCCTATGACTATACAACTGTTTATTCTTCTGTTGATGGACGTTTGGAAATTATTGGCCTTTGGTCTTTTTTTTTTCTTTTCATTTGCTTTTGTTTTTGTTTTTGGTACCAAGACACTAACTCAGGGCCTCGGGCTTGCTAAGCAGGGTGTCTGCCCCTGAGCTATGTCCCCTGCCCTTATCTGCTCCTAAACTATCTGTCCCCACCCTATCAATTATGCTACTTGGAAAGTTTTTCTGCATGTCTTTTAATGTTTAGGGGTCATGATTATTTTTCTTTTTCAGAGTTATTAGGGTCTCTTTGTGCATTACTCTTCCAAATATACTTTCTGTGGTTAAAAAAAAAATCCAGAAAAATAATGTTTAATTTTTAAATTGAATAGTGCAAAAGAAAATTTTTTTTCTTCAAGTGCTGGGACTACAGGTGTGAGCCACCACACCTGGCACTGCAGTATGTGGTACTGACTGTTTGTGGGCATGAGTCACCATGCTCGGCGTTTTTGTGTTTGGATACCAGGGACCAAACCCAGGACCTTGCCCTTGCAAGGCAGGTGCTGAGACCACTGAGCTAAATCCCTGGCCCAGAAAGATTAATTTTTACAAAGACAGATCTTTTGCAAATGAGAAAATGATGAAGAGATGGAAGGAGTGCGGAGGTGGAGATGTAAAAAGAATTAAAATGTGGCATGTACATGTACCAGCTCTCCACAACGCATGTAATCATAGTACACTGCAAATGTACACCAGTCAGCATAAAAATGTCTTGATACAAGAGATGAAATATGAAAATATATCTCCCAACCTGTTAGATGTCTCATACACTGAGTTCATGTTGTCTGAAATCAAAAAACAAATTCTAGGAGCAAAGGAGATTAAGAGTAGGAAACATTTATTGAAAGAATAGTTCCTGGGCCGAGGATTTAGCTTAGTGGTTCCAGCGCCTGTCTTGCAAGTGCAAGGACTTGGATTAGATTCCCCAGAAACCACATACAATACTGGGTGTGGAGACTCACACCACCCAGCAGCAACCAGTACCACATACCACAGTGCCGGGCGTGGTGGCTCACGCCTGTAATCCCAGCACTTGGTAGGCAGAGGCAGGAGGATTGCTGTGATGTGAGTTTGAGGCTGAGCTCAGGGCCAGCCTGAACTACAAAGCGAGACCCTGTCTCAAAAAAAAAGAATAGTTCCTGAGAAGCAGAAGGGATCTCATCTGGGGGGCTAAGGAGCCTACTTTTCAAGGAGTTTTCTAGAGCAAAACCACATGAACGCAATGTGGATTAAAGCTACAACCAATAAAGTTTCCAGTACAGTTGCCTAGGTAACAGTGATCCAATGGGGGAACTAATCATGTAACAAGTGTACATGGAAGAACAAAGACTTGTTCTAAGAAATGATGAGGTTTTGATCACCCACTAGGGCGACTGATGTCTATCTAGACTCATTAGGTCAAATATTACCATATATCTTGTCCTGGTCATTTCATCTTTATCTTGAGGCTTAGTCTCCAACAGATGCCTCTCTGGGCATGGTTATAATGTTTTATCTATCTCCTGACCATCTCAAGCACCTAGTTCTATCTGCCTCTACAATATTTTAACCTAACTCAGTGGTCTGTAATCATTTTGATTTTCTGAGACAGTGTATCCTAGTGTAGTTTAGGCTGGTTTTGGACTCACTATGTAGTCCAGGTTGGCCTCAAAGTCCAAGCGATCCTCCTGCCTCAGCCTCCCAAGTGCTAGGGTTGCACTTGGGAGGTTTGTACCTTGGGTTGTTTTTGTGGATAGGATCTTCTAGGGAAGTGAAAATAAATTGATAAATACCATATAAATAGTGCCTTAAGGAAACTTTACCCACCACTTCTTACTTGTATGCAGCTATTATAAACTGTAGTTACTTAGGAGCATGGCCGATTGACTTTGAATTTCACGGTAATACAAAGACAACGCAGAATTCTGAAGAAACCTCAGATTGCCTGATGGTGTCACCGGAAGATTTCCCTGTTCAAGAGTCACTGTGGAAAACAAATTGCTGGTTCAGGGGTCTTTGTTTACTTCTCTGTGGGTCCTAGGAGTAGACTTGGGATGGGGGTAAGGGAGAGGCTGGGGCATCGCCCAGGCTTGGGGAGCGGAGGGGAGCAGCCCCTCACTGCAGTCCTGCTGCCTCAGGAAGTCCAGGCCTGTCCCTCACCGGCTGGTCTCTATGCTTCCTGCCTCCAGTCCTGAGCTAAGCGCCTGGGGCTTTAGTTTCCTCTGTAAAACAAAACAAAGCAAACGACCAGCAACTCCAAAAAATGCCACGCTACTGGTCAGATAATCCTTTAAAGATAAGAAGCGGAAAACAGTATTTTTATGATACTTTCACAATAACTTTATCTTGATTTCAGGGCCACTTGATCAGCAGCGACATGAAGCATGTCAGCTTCTTAGTTTCTCTCTCTGTTAAGCACCTAACAGTCTGTGAACACACACGAGAAGATGGCTTTGTGATAAGAGTGGAACCCAGGGCCTCATGTGCTAGACAGGGATTCTACCCCTACCCCACACTCAGCCTGTGTGAAGTTGCATTTGGAGGTAACGGCTTGCTAAGAGGTCCATGCCGGGCTTGAACTTGATCAGCCCACCCCCAAGGCCCTGAAGCTGTGTCTTAAAAGGACCCTTTGATGGGCCAGGGGATTTAGCTCTGTGATTCCAGTGCTTGTCTTGCATGCACAAAGCTGGGTTCAATCCCTGGTAACCACATACAACAATGCAGGGTGTGGTGACTCACAACCAACAGCAATCAGTACCACATACCACAGTACTGGGCATGGTGGCTTATGACTGTAATCTCAGCACTTAGGAGGCAGAGGCAGGAGAACTGCTGTGAGTTGGAGGCTGAGCTCAGAGCCAGCATTATCTACAAAGAGAGACTCTATCTCAAGAAAAAAAAGAAAAAAAAGGACCCTCTGGTGATCTGGACAATCCTTTGTTATAAAGATAATTTTAAGACAAAATGCAGGATTTAATTTATACAGCCCTGCTTGGGCATGATGGTGCACACCTGTAATCTCAGCACTGTAGGAGGATTTCCAAGCTAGCCCAGACAATTTAGCAACTTAGTAAGATCCTGCCTCAAAATTTTAAAAAAAATTTTTTCATATGTGAAGGCCTAGGATTCAATCCTTAACAATAGATAGATGATAGATGTGAATATAAATATACATAATGATATATCCACTAATTTTCATGGAAAAATCCTATCAACTTCAGTCACAAAATCCTCTTTACTGTACCTGCCTAGATTTTTCTCCCCAGGCCCAGCCTGGCCAAAGCGAGCTCCTAATACAGCCCAATGGACCCCACGACTCAGACAGGGGTGTTCCCACCTACTCACTTGCCCATAATGCTCCTCGTGTAGCCTGCTGTGTACTGGCCCCTCTCTGACTGACCCAGCATCCTCTCTGCTATTCTGTAAGCAGCAAGATGGTCAGCCCAGGGCCCAAGCAGGGAGGCTGTGTGTTTCTGTGAGTGCCTCAATGGGTCTTCTTTATTCCACACGATATGGAGACGCTCTGGGCCACTTCCTGCCTCATGGTCACCCTGGAACCGGGAATCCAGATACACAAGTGCAGGATACGATCTCTACCTGCGGAGGGCTTGGGGGGATGGATGGATGGATATGAAACCTTCTTCCCTTCCAAGGAACATTTCCTGCTGCCCTACTTTGAGCAAGCGTGGATGCAGATATCAGGAATCCAAGGCGTTCCGAAGAGTAGATGCAGAATTACAAACCGGTGAGGGGAAGGCTCGGGGCTCCGAGGCGCCCCAGGAAAAACCGGGCTCACTCTTCCCGGAGGGGGGCGGGGCGGGAAGAGCAGTGACGTCACAAAGCAGTCGCTGGTGGCTGGCTCGCCAGTCCAGTCCCGAGGGGGGGTCAGATGTCCGCGTGGGGGAGCCAGGGAATTCTTAGCTTTCCAGAGCCACACAGCAGGACTACATTTCTGTGTGCAGAACAGAGTGCGGGAGGGGGGAGGGGGTCCTCAAGCCTTCCTCGGGGCCAGGACCTGGGCATGCAGACGGCCTGTACGAGGGGAAGCGCAGCAGAAAGCAAGATGAACCCAAGACCGGAAAGACAGAGAGCCTGTGGCCGGGAACAGAAAAGGGCGCTGGTGTCCAGCTAGCCAGGCAGAAAGGTTGGACGCTGCTAGGCGGGTTCACCCTGCACCTCTTCCCTGCCCTCTGATGTCCCAAGAAGCTGGCCTGGCTCAGCTCTGCACACCGGAGACCTGAACCCGGAGCAGCCCAATGTGTCAAGATCTGATTTGGGCATTCAGGGATTGTGACCTCAGCCTGAGTCCACCAGCGTTGCTGAAATCCAAGTAGCTGAGTCACGGATGCTGCAGGGCTGGGTGCTACCCCCAACTTATATTTTAACAAGTTCCCAGATGACTATGGGCCAGGCACCATATAGGATCTCGCTGTATAGTTCAGGCTGGCCTCGAACTTATTATGTCGTACAGCAGTCCTCCTGCCTCAGCCTCCCGTGTGCTGGAATTTCAGGCGGGCACCACCACACCTGGCAGTTGTTTGAGACACACTGAAGTCATCTTCATCTTTGAACAGGGTCCTGGGGAGGCTGCCTCCAGCAGAACAAAGGGCACAGGAAGTGGAAGTCTTATATTACAAGACCATTGCAGATGCCTACAACCAAGCTCTATAACACCAAGTTCTATAGATACTTTACCCCCAATATATCCACACATTTAATGCTTTTTCCATCTTTTTTCCTCTTAACCAACACTTACCATGTGCAGCAGCCCTGACTTCTGCCATCTGAGGTGAAACCGTCAAACTAAACACCAATTCCTCTTTCCTTTGTCACAATTTCACAGAGAGGATGACTCAGTCTTTCTGAGGTGTTAACAACCTTGATATCTGATTGATATTTCTTTCCTTAGTCAGTCAAGGACTCTTTTCCTTACTGCCTTCTATGGCATGTTTGCCATATATCCAAATCACCAACCTATTCTTGTCCTTCGCAGTTCATTAAGTAAAACGGGCCGCTTGATCGCCAGCCCGGTGACATCTCGCCAGTCAGTCTGACGGTCAGACTGGTGCAAACGGAGGCGCTGACGAAGGGGACGTTTATGTCCTGGGCTGGACGGAGCAGAGCCCTGTGGAGTCACGACAGGACTCAGAGAGGCTCACAGCTCAGAATTAGGGTGTTGATTTCTGGAATTTTCCATTTCACACTTTCGGATCACAGCTGACGATGAAGGATAACTCAAACAGCCCCAAACAAAACCACCACAAAGGGGGACTTCCGTCCTTAGGGCAGTGGTCTAAAGCCCATTTCCACATGAGGAACCCCAGGGGGTGCTGCTGAGTCACTATGGTGCTGGGCATTGAACTCACAGCCTTCGCGTTGAGTTAAGGCCACAACCTTTTTACAATTCTATTTTGAGACGGATGCATACATGCAGTGCCTAAGCTTGACCTATTGTTGCGTCCTGGCCAAGACTTATGCACTTCAAGGATTACTTTTTCAGTTTATGGTTTGCGTTTGGGGCACTGGGATCCCCCATCCTGTCCCATCCCGGGGCACCCCGCCCCCTCCCGGCCTTTCCTCGGAGGCTGCGACTCCCCAATCTGCCTGCGCCAGGCGCCACCTCCTGGCAACCTGCTTTTTATCACTGTTTTTATCCTGTTTTCATCAACTCCTCCCCCGTAAAGTGTTCGGAAAAAGCAGCTTCCTAATGTCAAGAGGAAACGCGAGTCTGTTTGCGAGTTTGAATGTCTCTAAATGTCTCCACTGCCTGGGCGTCATCTGTGTACAGCGTCGGGGAATGAGCGATCCGGAGAGAAATGTAAGTGCAAGAATCTAATTTGCAAAAGTGAAAGCAGATTGAGCAGGTCTCGGTTTCCCTAAGTAGCGGAAGCCCAGCCCAGCGGGCCGGGGTGGGGCGGGCGGCCGGCGGCTGGAAGAGGGTCAGGCGCGGGCCTGGGCGCGACACACAGATTTCCTCTGTGGCCCCGCTCAGCAGCATATAGTGTTGTGCCTTCCAGCATCTTCTGCACATAAAACCATGTATTAGCCCACGTGAAACTGACATTATGTTCAGATAGTTTCCTAATATAGCAATGGCTATGGAACAAATTCAAACTTTCCTGTAGCGTAAGTGACCGTAATGCTACAAGACTGTAACGACACCAGGAGGCATGTGTTGATATGGAAATATCTCAGGAGTAAATTGCCATGGTAAAATGAAAAGAAAAAAAAAA
>PVIR01029274.1:0-21247 GCA_004026965.1 Petromus typicus | reverse complement strand
TGTCAGTCCTCTTGCCTCAGCTTTCCAAGTGCTGGGATTACAAGGTATGCAGTACCATGCCTAGCTCATTCAGCTTCTTTATAAGAAAAGTAAATCTTTTAAGTTATTTATGATAAAAATATTATACCTGGCTCCTTCGATATATGCTAGTTGACCGGAGGATATGTTTATTCTCTTATGTCTTGTTTTCATCTATAAGTGAACTGAAGTGAATTGTGCTAATTTAGTATCATTTAGACATGAGGAGAGCGGACTATGAATTTTAAAGTTTTCTTAACTAGAGTGATAGTATGAATCCATTGTTATATGTTGTATATTATTTTTATTGCATAGATTTGAAAGTCATTTCTCCTACCTCTACCTTCTTCGGACTCCAAAAACATAACTCTAATAATCTGGACAGACAGAAGCTACTTCCTTCCCTGCCTTTACCATTCAGCTCCATAGAGTCCAAAGTGAACATGAATTATATCAAGGGAAGATCTAATATATACTTAAATAAAATTTATTCTTTAGGTAGTAGATTCTACTCTCATTTATATGCCCTCAGCCTGTACAAGTACTCATAGGATCTTGTCATTAAAGAGACTGCCCATGGGTTTTTGGTTTGCTTTTCTATTCTTGCCTTATACCTCAGATGAGGAGGGTTTTTTTATTCTTTAGTATACATGTAGCAAACCCCACCCTATTTCTTTCTTTAATAATCCTATAGTATCATCCAATCTTTATATGTGGACAGCTTTACTCTCAAGAATTTAAACTTCTGAGCCAGTGTTTGTGGATGTGTTTCCTTGGGTGATCTGACTAGTTTAGAGGGAGAGGAAAAGGTTTATTATTTCTTCTCTGCTTAGAAAAGAGCTTCAGGGGCTGGGCATTTAGCTCAGTGGTTCCAGTGTCTGTCTTGCAAGTGCAGGGGCCTGGGTTCAATTCCCCGGTAACCACATACAATACTGGGTGTGAAGACTCACGCCCAGCAGCAATCAGTACCACATACCACAGTGCCGGGCGTGGTGGCTCACATCTCTAATCCCAGCACTTGGGAGGCAGAGGCAGGAGGATTGCTATGATGTGAGTTTGAGGCTGAGCTCAGGTCTAGCCCGAACTACTAAGCGAAGACCATGTCTTTAAAAAAAAAAAGAAAAAAAAGAAAAGAAAAGAGCTTTAGGGAAGTAATCACACACAAAATTTCACTAATTTTTTTTCTAGGAAAGAAAACATAATTGTTTTTCCTCACTCCTATCAAGGAGCAAACTTCAGACCTATGCAAGAGGAGATGTAGAACTGACTTTTAAGTATCATGAGACCAGTTTTATGCCATTTGTGATTATAGACCTCATTACACAATGCTGATCTTTGAATGATCGTGTAAACTTCTGCTTAGAACTATAGCATAATTTTAGTGGACAAGATACACTGTTGAGAGTAAGAAACTATCACTAGCAAAAGCAAGAGCCCTGATATCATCATTGAAATGTCAACTTTTGTACTCTTTTCCACTGTTGAAATTCTCTGAGACTCAAGATACTTATGGTGCTAAAACTGAAATTGTAAGTTATATGGTTATGCATATGCCAGATGTTATAAAAAGAATTTTAAATGTCCTTTTAAATAATTTCTTAAGAGGAAAAAAGTTAAATTTGTCTCATCTATTTTCTGACAGTAGACCAAAGCTCAGTACAGCTGAATCATTCTGCAACAGAATCCACCCTGTGCTAGGACATCCAGTAACGCTCTTAATTCCTGAAGATGTGCCTAGCATGGGCCTGTTGGGAGACTTGATAATGACTCCAGCTGTTGCTCTGTGCCCCAGCCCAAAGGTCTTTACCAGCCAGCTGAACAGGATTTCATCAGTTTCCATATCCTTTTGATGTTCAATCCAGTTACCTTTTGAAGATATATTTTTATATACTGGTTTTAGGAAAGCATTTATTTATGTGTTATTTATCTAGAAGCATATATGATTTGTCTAAGAACATGTAATTCAGGGTCGGGGAGTTAGCTCAGTGGTTCCAACGCCTGTTTTGCAAGTGCAAGGGTCCAGGTTCGATCCCTGGTAACCACATAACAATACTGGGTGTGGAGACTCCCGCCCAGCAGCAACCAGTACCACATACCACAGTGCCGGGCGTGGTGGCTCACACCTGTAATCCCAGCACTCAGGAGGCAGAGGCAGGAGGATTGCTGTGATGTAAGTTGGAGGCTGAGCACAGGGCCAGCCTGTCTCCAAAAAAAAAAAACCCCAAAAAACAAAAACCAAAAACATGTAATCCAGTGTGAGCAATAAGTTTGGAAACACTTCCAGGGAACTGATTACTATGAAGTGGGACACACATGTCATGTGTTTTTCATGTAAACCAATATGGCTGGAAATGTGCAGTGGATGGCCAAGCAGAAACGAGACTGGAACAGTCGTTGGAGTTGAATGTGATAAACTTTTTTTTTTTTTAAGTTTTTTGAGACAAGGTCTCGCTTTGTAGTTCAGGCTGGACCTGAACCCAGCCTGGAACTCAGCAATCCTCTTGCCTCTGCCTCTGGAGTACTAGGATTACAGGCGTGAGCTACCCTACCATGCCCAGTCCTGTGGTATGTGGTACTGATTGCTGATTGGCGTGAGTCGCCATGCCTAGTTTTGTTGTATGTGGTTACTGGGGATTGAACCCAGTACCTTGCACTTGCAAGGGAGGTACTGGAGCCGCTGAGCTAAATCCCTGGCCTGAATGTGATAGACTTTGAGTGCCTATTAAATAGTGTCACTTTTATTCTGTGTAGTGGGAAACTGTTCAATGATTGGGAGGAGTAGCATTGTGCAGGGTGAGTAGGAGAGAGAAGTTAGGAATAATAATAAATGAACTGGGTTAAGAATGCTTAGATTAGGGTCGGGGAGTTAGCTCAGTGGTTCCGGCGCCTGTCTTTGCAAGCACAAGGGCCCGGGTTCGATTCTCCGGTAACCACATACAATACTGGGTGTGGAGACTCACCCCAGCAGCAACCAGTACCACATACCACAGTGCCGGGCGTGGTGGCTCATGCCTGTAATCCCAGCACTCGGGAGGCAGAGGCAGGAGGATTGCTGTGATGTGAGTTTGAGGCTGAGCTTGGGGCCAGCCTGAACCACAAAGTGAGACCCTGTCTCAAAAAACCTTAAAAAAAAAGAATGCTTAGATTAAAACTAGTTGGCAGGAAAGGCAAAACTTATTATTATAAGTAATGTTATAAGGTAGCTAGTTTGTTACTGTGTTTTTAAGAGTTTGGGACAGGGAACGACTAAAGTTGATGTCAAAATTTCTACCTGTAGGTCGGGTATCATGGCACACTGCTGTAGTCCCTGGACTGGGGCAGGTGGACCCCTGAGAATTCAAGGACAAACTGGGCTACATAGTGAGTTGAAAGCCAGCCGGAACTATGTAGCAAGACTGTGTCTCAGAGAAGAAAAGAAAAAAGACCAGGGATGTAGCTTAGTGGCACTGTAGCTGCCTGCCAAGATCAAAGCTCAAGGTCCTGAGTTCAGTTCCTAGTACCAAAAAAATGGAGGGAGAGAAACATACTTAAATTTATACGCTTAAAATGGGTGAATTGCATAGTATGAGTTTTATTTGCATAAAGGTGTTAAAAAGATCTGTACAGATAGCTGACAGAATGATTGTGTCATAGATTTGAGGGATAAAGACTGAGTTTGGCTTAGATATGTTGAGTTAATGGTGCCTACAGGATTTCCTTTGAAGATGGCAAGCAGGTAAGTCTGGAAGTCAGGTGGAGAGATAACAGGTTTTAGACTCTCAGTTTATCTCACAAGTAAGTGTAGCATTGTGCTATGTAAAAAGCATGGCATGGGATTGTAAATGTTGGGTTCATGACTCATGAGCTGTGAAAGTGTAGGGAATGTACTTGACCAGCCCAAGCTTTTACTTCTCTTTACAATAGGGATAATAGTATTTCCTGTGTTTATTTTTCCCTCTCAAAGGTTGTATTTGTGTGTTCCTTTCAAGTTTGTTTGCTTTTTTAAGAAATACAAAAATGCTATGTGAAGCCTCTGGAATACTGCCTGATACATAAGTGCTCAGTAATATTAGTTATATATTTGAGGCTATAGGGAATAATGGAAGTGCATAAAGATCTAGAACAGGGGGAGAGAATATAGCTCAGTGGTAGAATGTTTGCCTGGGGTGCAGTCCCTCGCACTGCCTACATAGATAGATAGATAGATAGACAGACAGACAGACAGACAGAACAAACAGAAGAGACATGTTGTGATAAATATCTTCTAAGAATATCTTGTAGGCAGGGACAAGACAGAAATAAAGACTGTGTGGGAATTTTGTATTTTAAAACATGCTTTTACTGGGCCCAATATTTAGCTCAGTGGTTCTGGCACTTGCCTAGCAAGCACAAGGTCCTCAGTTTGATCCCCAGTACCATATACCACAGTGTTAGGCATGGTGACTCTGCCTGTAAGCCCAGCACTCAATAACCACATACCACAGTGCTGGATGTGGTGGCTCACACCTGTAATCCCAGCACTCGGGAGGCAGAGGCAGGAGGATTGCCTTGAGTTCAAAGCTAGCCTGGGCTTCAAAGTGAGTTCAGGGCCAGCCTGAACTAGAGAGTGAGAACCTGTCTCAAAAACTTCAAACAAACAAACGTGCTTTTACTAATATCTAGATAATATAAAAGAGTATCAAAATAAAGGTTCTTATTCCTGACATTCTGTTCTCTAATAGCAGTTACTAAATATTGAGAAGTGAGATAAAGCAACTGATACAGTAGACAGTAATGGGGATGTTATTTAAATTTGGTCAGTAAAGAACCTCAAGAGGTAAAGTGTTAGTAAAGAGAATGTTACCTGTGAAAACTCTGGTGGGATTTCGGCAAATGGCAAGTTAGGTGATTCAGACCAACATTCTGATTGAAGATAAAAGCTAAATAGATCAAACCACCATAAAAACATCAAAGGAGCTAGGAAAAGGAGAGAAAAAGACTCAAATTGAATTTCTACAGATTAAAAAGTACAACTTTTGGAATGAAAATACACTGGATGAGATTAAGGTCACACACATTGTAAAACAATTAGTATAAGGCAGCAATAGACGTTATCTAAAAGAAAAAAACTTAACAATGGACAAAGCACCAGTGAACTCTGGAATAACTTCAGGTGGCCTCTTTCAGGGCTGTGTAATTGAGTGCTAGTGGGAAGAAATATAAATAAAATATTTGAAGAAATAATGGACTCAACATTTCATGAGGACTAAACTTGCAGATCTACGGTCAGTAAATCTTAAGTTTAAAAAATATTAAGAAAATTGCACCAAGACCTTCATAACCAAATTGTTGAAACCTGTAATAAAGAAAAAATCTTAAAAGCAGCTTCAAAAAGATACATAGAGGCACAAGCAGATTTCTTATTGAAAAGATTGTTAGTTAAAAGAAAATAGAACAACATTTTTCAAAAACTCTACGAAGTTTAAAGAACTCTGTAAACTTGAAATTCTATATCCAATGAAAATATTTTTCAAAAATGAAAGCAAGATGAAGACTTTCTTAAACATCCAAAAGATGAATTAATTTATCACAGCAGGCCAGTATTATGAGAAATGTTAAGAACAATCTGTTACGTAAAAAGAAAATAATACTAGGAAGAATTCCAAATCTCTACATATATATACACGTGTAAATGCAGGAAGTGGTAATTGGATATTTTGCTCCTTTTAAATAAGACCTTAACAGGTAATTATTTAAAGTAAAAAGTAATAATTTATAAGAGTTATAATATATGTAAAAGTATATAATGTGTAATAATAGCACAAGGTAGGAGTCTTGTTGGATTCTTACATGCAGATTATTAGAATACCCCATAAATGTAGACTCTGATAAATACAATTTACATGCTATAAAACTTAAAGCAGTCTTTAAGCTTTTTTTATTGAAATTTTTATTTTTACATTACATATTCACTTTGTGATTGCACTCAACAATGAGAATTTGTACCAGTATATGACACAACTTAATTCTCATTTTTTCCCATAGCCCTACCCACCCTACCACCCCCACCCCCTATATACATAAACTTTGTTTCCTTTCTTTTTTGTTATAATCTCATTATTTTTCCCCATTCACTGTATTTCGCTTTGAGTATTTTCTATTTCACAATATATAACATACAATTCTAGAACTCATTTACATCTTTATTTTATCATACCAGAGAAAAGATGCGATATTTACCTGTGACCTATTTATTTCACTTATGAGGATATCCTCAAGGTATGTCCATTTAAGTAGAAATGATTCAAACTTATCATTTTTATGGCAGAGTAATACTCCATTCTGTAGAAGAACCACAGCTTTCTTATCCAGTCTCCAGTTGGACATTTGGGTTGTTTCCAAGATTTAGCAATCACAAACTGAGCTGCTGTAAACATGGGTGCATGTATGTCACTGTGATATGAGTCTTTTAATTCTTTTGTGTATGTACCTAGCAGAGCAATGGCTGGGTCAAATGGGACCTCCAATCCTAGCTTTTTGAGGAATCTCCAAACTAATCTCCTCAGGGGTTATACGAGTCTACAGTCCCACTAACAGTGGAGAAGGGTTCCTTCTCTGCAGCCTCCCCAGCATTTGTTGCTGGCTAATTCTGAAATGGCAGCCATTCTTTGTGGAGTTATATGAAATCTCAGTGTTGTTTTCATCTGCATCTCTCATAGACTAATGATGTTGAGCATTTCTTCATATACTTCTTAGCTGCTCTTATTTCTTCCTCTGAAAAGTATCTGTTCATTTCAGATGCCCATTTTTGCATTGAGTCTTTAAATTTGGGTGGGCTGATTTTTTTAAGCTCTTTATATATTCTAGATAGTAACCCCTTGTCTGAGGAACAGCTGGTAAAGATTTTTTCCTACATTGTTGGTTGCCTTTTTGCTCTGATGGTGGTTTCCTTTGCTGTGCAGAAGCTTTTTAAAAGAATGAGGTCCCATTTGTTGATTTCCTCAGCCAATTCTTATGCTATAGAAGTTTTGTTCATGAAGTCTTTCCCTAAGCCAATGTCTTCAAGAGTTTTACCTAACCTGTTTTGTAGCAGGTTTAGAATGTCTGTTTTAATATTTAGGTCACTTTGATTTAGCTTGGTACACAGTGAAAGAGCTAGGTCTGGCTTTATTCTTTGGCAAGTTAAAGCCCAGTATTTCCAGCACCATTTGTTAAGAGGCTATCTTTCATCCATTGAGGATTTTTGGCTCCTTTGTCAAAGATGAAGTGGCTCAGTGTATCTGGCTGGAGTAGTTTCTGGATCTCCTAGTCTACTCCATTGATCCTCAGGTCTGTTACTTTGCCAGTACCATGCAGTTTTTATCATGGTGGCTTTATAGTATAGTTTCAGGTTTGGAGTTGTAATACTCCCTACCATGTCCTTGTTGCTTAGAATTGCTTTTGCTATTTTAGGTCTTTTGTGGTTCCAGATGAAAGTTTGGATTTTTTTCTCTAAATCTATGAAATATGCTGTTGAAATTTCAATTGGGATTGCATTGAATCTGTATAATAGTTTGGGGAGTATAGCTATTTTGATGATATTGGTTCTTCCTACCCAGGAGCAAGGTATGTCTTTCCATTTTTTGATATCTTCTATCTCCTTTTTTAGAGTGCTATAGTTTTCAGAGTAGAGGTCTTTCACCTCCTTTGTTAGATTGATTCCTTGATTTTTTTTTTTTTTGGTGCAATTGTGAAAGGAACTGACTCCCCAATTTCTATCTCAGTGGGTCTACTGTTTGTGTATACAAAGGCTATTGATTTTTGAACGTTGACCTTGTATCCAGTTAAGCGAGTGAATCTGGCGATTAGGTCCAGCAGTTTTTTAATTGAGTTTTTAGGATCCTCTACATAGAGTATCATGGCATCAGCAAGTAAAGACAGTTAAACTTCTTCTTTTCCTGTCTTTATTCCTTTTATTTCTTTCTCTTGCCTAATTACTATGGCTAATATTTCAAGAACTATATTAAACATAAGTGGTGAGAGAGGGCATCCTTGTCTTGTTCCTGATTTTAGTGTGAAAGGTTTCAATTTTTGACCATTTAGTATGATGCTGGCTAATGGTTTCTCGTAGATAGCTTTTATTAGTTTGAGATACAGATCGTCTGTTCCAATATTCTGTAGGATTTTGAACATAAATGGGTGTTGTATTTTGTCAAATGCTTTTTCTGCATCAATTGAGATGACCATATGGTTTTTGTCCTTGAGTTTGTTAATATAGTGTGTAACATTTATTGATTTACGTATGTTGAACCATCCTTGCATACCTGGAATGAATCCAGCTTGGTCAGGGTGTATAATCTTTTTGATAATTCTCTGTATTCTGTTTGCCAGTATCTTATTGAGGATTTTTGCATCAATGTTCATTAGGGATATTGGCCTGTAGTTCTCTTTTTTGGTTGGTTCTTTCTCTGTTTTTGGAATCAGGGTAATGGTTGCTTCCAGGAATGAGTTTGGGAGTACTGCTCTCTTTTCAATTTCATTAAGGAATTTAAGAAGTAGAGGCACTAATTCTTCTTTAAAAGTTTTATAGAATTCAGCAGTAAAACCAACAGGCCGAGGGCTTTTCTGTGTTGGCAAGTTTTTAATTACATTTTCAATTTCACAGATTGATATTGGGGTATTTAACATTTCTATATCTTCTGTATTCAGCTTTGGAAGTTCATATGTGTCTAGAAATCTGTCCATTTCTTCTACATTTTCCATTTTATTAAAGTATAAATTTTCAAAATAGGTGTTTATTATCCTGTGGACTTCCTCAGGGTCAGTAGTAATTTCTCTGTTCTCATTCCTAATAGCATAGATATGAGCCTTTTCTTCCTTTGTTTAATAAGGTTGGCTAAGGGTCTATCAATTTTGTTTATCCTTTCAAAGAACCTACTCTTCAATTCATTGATTTTTTTTTTTTGGTATCGTTTTCTTAGTTTCTATTGCATTAATTTCTGCCCTGATCCATATAATTTCTTGCCTAGTGTGAGATTTGGGTTTGTCATGCTCCTCTCTTTCTAGTCGCTTGAGGGTCAGCATTAAATTGTTCATTTGAGCTTGATCCATTTTCTGGATATAGGCCTTCACTGCTATGAATTTTCCTCATAAGACTGCTTTCATTGTGTCTCATAAATTTCTGTATGTTGTATTGAGGTTATCATTTAGTTGTAAGAACTGTTTGATTTCTTCTGTGACCCATTGGTCAGCAGAGTGTTGTTCAGTTTCCATGTGTTTGTGAGAATCCTGGGATTTCTTTTGTTATTCAGCTCTAATTTTAGGGCACTGTGGTCTGACAGAATACAAGGGACAACTTCAGTCCCTTTGCAGTTACTTATACCTGTTCTGTGAATGAGCACCTGGTCTATTTTGGAGAATGATCCATGAGCAGCTGAGAAGAATGTAAATTCTGACTTTGTGGGGTGAAATACTCTGTAGGGTTCTATTAAGTCCATTTTTATTTCCTTATTGACTTTTTGTCCAGTCGATCTGTCTCTTTGTGACAATGGGGTATTGAGGTCCCCTACTATTATTATATTGGAGTGTATCTGGTTTTTCATGTCCGTTAATGTTTGTTTTATATAGTTGGGTGCATTAGAATTTGGTGCATAGATATTTAAGATTGTTATTTCTTTCTCTTGGATTTTTCCCTGTACTAAGAGATAGTGTCCATCTTTATCTCTATCAGTTTTGGCTTGAAATCTATTCTGTGTGCAAATAAGATCGCCACTCCTGCTTTTTTGCTATTTCCTGTCACATGGAATATTGTTTTCCATCCCTTTACTTTCAGTCCATGGGTTTCTTTCTGAATTAGGTGTGTTCTTGTATACAGGAGGTTGTAGGATCTTGCTTCTTGATCCATTCTGCCAGTCCGTATCTCTTAATTGGCACGTTGAGTCCATTGACATTAATGGTTATAACTGATATAGGCACATTTAGTGCTGTCATGTTTTGCTGTTCTTGGCTCTGTTGTTCTACTTTTGCCCTTTCCCCATCAGTTTCTTGTTTGGCCCCGTGGGTTGACTTAGTTAGGTCTCATGGATTTGTAACTTTCCTTATTTTTCTCCAAGATATTCTTTAGAATATTTTGGAGCACATTTCGTATTTGTGAAGTTTTCCAGGTGTTCTTTGTCATGAAAGTATCTTATTTCCCCATCAATTTTGAAGGATAGTTTTGCAGGATACATCAGTCTGGGTTGGAAGTTGTTTTCTTTTAGGGCTTGAAACACTTCACTCCAGGCTCTTCTTGCATTGAGTGTTTGAGTTGAAAAGTTTGCTGTGATCCTGATGGGCTTCCTTTGGTATGTGATTGTTTTCTTTTCTCTGGCTGCTTTCAGTATTTCATTCTTTTTTTGGATATCTGGGACTTTCATAATTATATGCCTAGGTGTAGATTATTTTCATGTCATGAGCGTGTGGAGTTCTGTATGCTTCACATATTTGTATGTCCAATTCTTTTCCTTTTTCTGTGAAGTTTTCTGCCATTATCTTTGTGAATAGTTTTTTTTTTTTTTTTTTAGGTTTTTGGAGACAGGGTCTCGCTTTGTGGTTCAGGCTGGCCCTGAGCTCAGCCTCCAACTCACATCACAATCCTCCTGCCTCTGCGTCCCGAGTGCTGGGATTACAGGCGTGAGCCACCACGCCCGGCACTGTGGTATGTGGTACTGGTTGCTGCTGGGTGTGGGTCTCCATGCCCAGTATTGTTATGTGGTTACCGGGGAATCGAACCCGGGTCCTTGCGCTTGCGAGACAGGCGCCGGAACCACTGAGCTAACTCCCCGGCCCCTGTGAATAGTTTTTAAATGTCTTTTGCTTTGTCTCCTGCTTCCTCTGTGACTCCAGTCAATTTTTGTTATTCTTCTTTGAATCATGTAGGAGCTGTTGGATTGATTTTTCATTATCCCTTGCTTTTTTCTATAGATTATGGCTTTCTTATTCATTGGCTGAGATCCTGTCTTCTAGGTCTGAAATTCGGTCTTCTGCCATATTCATTCTATTGTGTAAACTTTCACTTTCTTTCTTAATTTCCTGGACCTCTGCTTGCAGGTGTTTAAAAGGTTCCATTGCTTTTTCTATCTTGGATTCTATCAACTCCATGATTTCCTCTTTAGCTTTATTAATCATAATGTTGACTGTGTCCAATATCTCTGCTTTATTCTCAGAGATCAGTTCTGATTTCCATTTTACTAGATCTGCTTTGGTTACCATTTCTGAGGACCCTGGAGACTGGCCTTCAAACTTCTCTATTTCCCTTCCCTCTGTGTTACCTTGAGGTGAGGATCTTTGTATCTGAGACTTTGAATGTTTCCTCATCTCTGAGTTTTTGTTGTTGCTGTTGTTTTTGGCTTTGTACCTGTCCTATTGTCTGGCGATGTTTGTTGCAAGTCTCTTTCTTCCTAATATTTAGAACCCTTAAAATATCAGTGTTTCCTGGGTTGTTCTTTACAGTCTGTATTGGGACCTTAAAAAAAACCTCTAGTTCTGGCACACCATATGGGGCACTCAATCAATCCAGTCAGAACACCTTCTCCCATCTGCTTAGAGGCAGTAAGGCTGTGGCTCCTGCACTGCTGCAATGGCGCTGCCTGAGGTTCCAATAGACCCACCTACTCACCAATACTGAGTCCCTGGGTCCGCTTGTGGCCTGTAGGCCAGTAGGCTGCAGCCCTTGTGCAGCTGCAATGATACTGGCTGACATTCTAACAGACCCAACTACTCACCAATACAGAGTCCCTGGATGTGCTTGTGCAGTTGACGTGGAGAAAGGCAGGCTCTGGCTCTGCTTGGCTGCGATGGCGCTGGCTTCTGCTTCCCCGGCCCTGCCCACTGTTATACACAGTCCCTGGGCGCTCTACCCTGGCGCGACTGCAATGGTGTGGGCCTCCGCCTCCGTGGCCCTGCCTGCTGTTATACACAGTCCCTAGGTGTTCTTCCAGTGTGCTTGGACCCTGGCGCGCAGCAGTGGCACAGGCCGCCTCCTCCATGGCCCTGCCCACTGTTATACTCCAGTCTTTAAGCTTTTACAATAGAGTCACGACTAATGCTAAAAAGGAGATAAAATGGAATTATAAAAAATGTTCAGTTCAAAATAAAATTTAAAAAAGAGAAAAGAGAAGTTGGTAAACAAAGAATACCGTAAATGAATGGGACAAAGAGAAAGGGGTAGATTTAAACCCAGCTGTGGTAGTATTCATATTAAATGTGAATGGTTTGAACAACCCAATTAAAAGATAATCAGTTTGACTCTGCAGATTTCTACTCTTACTGTAAGTTCACAGCATCTTGACAATCCTGTAGCCAAATAATGGTGAACCTATTAGAGACAGGAACCTGAACTGCAACCCGAAACCCACTTACTTTCACAAAGTGCCAATACTGTAATTAAATACTGAGGTTTTAGAGTGTTTTTTTTTGTTTTATTTTGCACTGGCATTGAACTTGGAACCTTGCACTTAAAAGGCAGGGACTGGAACCACTGAGCTAAATCCTCAACCTTTGAGGTTTTGGTTTATAAAAAACAACTCATACATCAATATGAATTTTTTTCTTAAAAATAACATGCATGCCATAGATTCAGCAGCACTGCAGAATGTCAGAGTGAGGTTTTTCATGAATGCATTAATACCTTCTGAGATTTGTGAGGGAGACCTCATTTATGAGTGCTGTGTCTACCTTGTTTTGCTGTGACTTTCCATAGTGCCCCAGTCCTGCTAGGTAAGAATGTTAATCTTCATGCTTAATATCTTGTGTTTACTCAACAAGAAAGAGAATGAAAACATAGAAGATAGAAACTACCTAAAAGAAAACACAGAGAAAAAATTGTGGTTGTCTTAGCTTTGGTTGAGAGAACAAATAAAGGTTAGACTGTTTTCTTTTCTTTTCTTTTTTTTTTTTTTTGATTTTTTGAGACAGGGTCTCGTTTTGTAGTTCAGGCTGGCCCTGAGCTCAGCCTCAAACTCACATCACAGCAATCCTCCTGCCTCTGCCTCCCGAGTGCTGGGATTATAGGCATGAGCCACCGCACCTGGCACTGTGGTATGTGGTACTGACTGCTGCTGGGTGTGAGTCTCCACACCCAGTATTGTTATGTGGTTACTGGGATCGAACCTGGGTCCTTGCGCTTGCAAGACAGGCACCGGAAGCACTGAGCTAAATTCCCGGCCCTAGACTGTTCTTTTTCTTTAGTATTAGGGATCAACCTTAGGGGTGCAAGGCAAATGCTGTAGCACTGAGCAGTGTTTCCAGTCCTAGGTGTGCTTTTTAATGGAGGAATTTTTGCCCTCTGTGGATATTTTGGATATTTGACAGTATCTAGAGACATTTTTGTCATGGAGAGCATCATGTCTCCAATGCTACTGGCATCTTAACAGGAACAGGTCCAGGATGCTAGTAAATATCCTAAAATATAGGACACCACACCACCACCATCACAAGGAATTGTGTGGCCCAAAATGTCAGTAGTGCTGTATTGAGAAACAATGGGTGGGATGGTAAGAGTAAAAGAGTGAAGTCCAGAATAGGAAATCATTTTAGGTCCTGCTTTCCCTGTCTTGGTTAGAGAATGAGAAGCGATTTCCTTCTCAGTCTAAATGGACTCAAATACTTACTAGACAATATTCCTTTATATCTATTCTTTGTACCACATTGTACTGCCAATTTAGCTGATTTTAATGTCTATCTTCTAGACTGTATTACTATCCTGTTATATTGAGATATCCCTTCAAAACTTCATATGTGCACAGGTGGACATTTTGGAAGGTGATTGGAGTAGGGGTACATAGTACTTATCATTGGATTGATCCACTAATGAGTTTATAACTAAATATGGTGCTGATTTAAAATGGCTCACTGGGTGTGGCCTGGCCAAATCTATCTCTCTCCGTCTTTGATCACTCTCTGCTTTGTTGCCATATCATAAATGAGCTGCCTCTGTTATGTGCTTCTGCTGTGCTGCCCTACCTTGGAGCCAGCCAGCTATGGACTGAAACTTCTATAAACTATAAGCCAAAATAAACCTCTCCCTCCTTACATTAGGAGTATTGGGTATTGTGTGTCAGCAATGAGGAAGTAACTAGGATACTATAAATATGTTCACTTGAGAATACTTGTCAAATGGGGATACTCCTGTTGGTACCCCTAAGAACTCGGCACAGTGTTTAGCCTGTGACGCCATTCACATCTGATCCAGTGAATAGGATGGACAAATAAACTGTTGTAATCCTCTACCTGTAGGTCCCATTCATTAAACCTGAACAAACTTTAGATTTGTCTGTGGTGTTTCATGCCTGTCCTCAGAGTGCAAAAGGCTTAATATATAATAGCATAGCACACATGGTTATTTCCAGGAATGTGAACCAGGCTAGTGTTATGTTTAATACAAGTGAATATATAATCATAGAAACTAAAATCTGGCAGTTTTCTTTAGCAACTGTACATATTTCTATATGGACCATCAGGTCTGCCTCTGATGGGGTCAAATGAGGACCAGCTAAGTACCACTGTCTTCAAAGATACCTTTTATTTCATTGACTGGAAGAAATATCACTTGGATGTGGTACCCAATCTGGATCTCAATTTGGATAAAGGTATATCTCCCTCTCTTTGCACAGAAATGCAGAAACTTGAGTATAAAAGAAATGAAATATAAATAGTTTTATTTAGAAATAGGACCAAGTGATTTAATTTGTGACTTGATTCTCATTTTTTCCCTGAGGTGGGGTCTGACCAAGTTTGAGAGACTACTAGGAATGAGGCAAATTTGTCAAACAGGTGGAGAACAATCACAGCCTTACTATTTTGGCCTTGCTGCTTGATGTGGATTCTCATATTTCAGCTGCCCTCTCTGTGTCTCTGGTCTATCTAGACGGGTTTTTTTAATTTTTTTTTTTTTTTAAGAAATGTTAGAATCTGCATCTAGTAAGTAAGCCTCCAGGTAAGGTTCTTTTTCTTGAGTGACTAGTTTTCCAGAGAGTGAATATAAGAGAAGAGTTTTTAGGGATTTTGAACATGTAAGTTTTGTGAGGAAAGGATGTTTGGTCTTAATTGATGGGATGCTATGCCATCAGGATTTTGAATAGAAAGATGATATAGGAAAATTTCTAGGCATCTCCATAGCTCTTTTATCTTTTTCGTATTTATGTTTAGATTTTATTGTTTTTCTTTTTCTTTTTACAATTCACAATGCCTAAGCTTTCACAGTTAACTTTGGAAATGAATAATGTAGAAATAGTCTCCTTGATTTCCTCCTTCATTTCTCTAAAGGACAGAACCAGGATCCACGTGCAGGTACCTCTCTGTATGAATGTGGAATGTGGGACTATGCTTCCTGCATGATAAAGGATCAAGCTGGTAGAAAGTGATTAGTATTTGGATTACAGTGATGCCTTGTTTCCCAAATGCTTTTGTTTGTGAAACAATTTGGTTCACAAACAGAAGCATTTAGATAAATTTTGTTTTTGTTTATAAAAATGCCTGGGGCCATCTTCCCTCACAAACAAATGTGATCATCTTTTCCAAAATCATGAAACAAATGAACTTTGTGACCAGGGTGCCACTTTATTTGAGAATACAAATATTATATAGTTTTGGAATTAACACAGATTTTGAAGTCAGCCTGGTAAGGTCTGCAACTCGGTTCCATCACTTAATAACATTGGGCAAGGTCTGTGCCTCTTATCTGTAAAAGTACATCAGAATTGGTCTTAGGAGTGTTGTGAAGCCTAGTGACAAGGAGCATGCAAAGAATTTAACACAGTACTTGATAATGTAGCACAAGTTAGCTATAAACAGAAGGGTTTGAGTCTGACTCTGCTTCTTACCAGCCATGCCTGCTTTAGAAAGCTGCACAAGGAATAAGAGAACTTACTGTATAGTGTTTCCCAGTAAATGCAAAGGAGTGTTGTTTAGTTTGCATTTCACACAACCAATTATTACTTTGATGTTCTTCCTGCAAGTTGCTATTATTTGCATGACGTGTATGGAGAAACAAGTCCAGGAGGTGAACTGAATGTTCAAATGTAGGTCTCCTCAGATGCTCTTTTTGTTTGTGATAGTTTTTTAGTAACTTGTAGGAACTTTACTTACTTTTAAGAGATTTGTATAATATCTTATTCTCTAGATTTGGTGCTTCCAGATGTGAGTTATCGGGTAGAATCCAGTGAGAAGAATCATTCTCAGAATATAGATCTTCAGGGACAAACTCTACTGCTTTTTCTCTTTGTGGATTTTCATTGTGTATTTCCAGCCCAGCAAATGGAGATTTGGGGTAAGTAGAAGAGAGTGGGGCTGCCAGCTTGGGTGTGTCAGATACCCAGCGGATAGAGAGACAGATACACAAGGCATATATTTGAATTAGATATATTTATTTAGAATAAAGAATTGAATTGAAAAACCTTCCTTAAATGAAATTATATTCTCTATAGAAAAGATCTATGTGTTGCTACTTCGACATGATGATATTCCCAGATTTGATTAGTAGGAAGTCAATAGATACTTCAGTGATGAGTATTTTACCTTAGATCAGTATCCCTCAATCATACTAGAGTTTCTAAAACTGCCCAGACCTGACTCTCAGAGATAGGGTTTAGATCTCCGTATTTTTTTTTTTTTGCTTATTTTTTTTTATTGTGAGATACATTTTATATACATATCATGATCACACTCAACATTGACAATTTGTACCAGTATATGACATGACTTGCTTCTCATTTTTTCCCATTGCCCCACCCACCCTACAACTCCCCACCCGCTATATACTAAGCCTTGCTTCCGTTTTTTTAACCATCATAATTTTTTCTTTCCTCTAGTTATTTACCTTATTCCCATTTCCCTTTGAACATTTTCTTATTTATAATATATCATACAGATCTCCATATTTTTATTTATTTACTTATTTTTTTGGTTCTGAGGATAAAGCTCAGGACCTTGCACATGCTAAACAACCACATCTATTGAGTAAATACCCTAGCCTCTGTATGCTTTTAGTTTCCCAGGTGATGCCAAGCATGGTAGAACATACCCATAATCTCAGCACCCTGGGAGGCTCGGCCAGGAGGATGGATGGAAAATTCCTGCCCAGCTCAGGCAATTTAGTGTCTTAGAGACCTTGTCTATTAAAAAAAAAAAAAAAGCTGGTAATGTAGCTTGGTTTGAGGGCCCAGATCCAATCCCCAATAACATTAAATAAATACATAATGTGATGGGGAACTAGGCCTGGTAAATTTTTCCCATACTGTATGGGCTTTCTAATATCAAGAAATACATTTCTTGGTGATGAATTCCTGTAATTCCAGTAATTCCCACTGCTTTGGAGGCTGAGGCAAGGGGGTTCTAAGCTGGAGATAAAATTCAGAGTTGTCAGTGTGGCAAGGAAAAAAATAAAACAAAAAAGACGTGTAGCTTCACCTTGTATAGGCCAACAAGTAGGGAAGTACTGGAATGAATCTATTAGATTAATAATAACCTGTTATCAGAAAGGTTCTCTGTTCATGGTAAAGTGGTTTCAGTTTGGAGTCTGTAAAACATTTGCATCAAAGTCTCAAGATTACTTGGAAATGTATAGCTTTCTGGGCCATTAATTTATTATTTTGCTTTAATGTGAAGAATTTGATATGGCTTAAGAATCTACATTTTCAACAAGATTTTCAAGTGATTTGTACATACATTGAAATTTGGAAACTGCTGAGTGTGAGTTGGCTTAGTCATGTTCTCTTGTAAAACAGTTTTCTGTGGGGCCAGGGGTTTAGCTCAGTGGTTCTGGTACCTGTCTTGCAAGCGCAAGGGCCCAGGTTCGATCCCGGTTAACCACATACAATACTGGGCGTGGAGACTCATGCCCAGCAGCAACCAGTACTACATACCACTGCCGGGCGTGGTGGCTCACGCCTGTAATCCCAGCACTCAGGAGGCAGAAGCAGGAGGATTGCTGTGATGTGAGTTTGAGGTTGAGCTCAGGGCCAGCCTGAACCACAAAGCAAGACCCTGTCTCAAAAACTCTTAAAAAAAATTTTTTTTTCTGTGGCACTAGGGTTTGAACTCAGCACTGAATTTCATTTCTACCTCTCTTATAAAATTCTTTATTCATAATTTATAGATATTTATATTTATTTATAATTTAGCTCAGTGGTTCTAGTACAAGATCCTGAGTTTGATCCCTGATGACCACATACCACAGTGCCAGGAGTGGTGGCTCACGCCTATAATCCCAGAATTTAGGAGAGAGAGGCAGGAGGATTGCTTTGAGTTTAAGGCTAGCCTGGGCTGCATTGTGAGTTTAGGACCAGCCTGAACTACAGAGTGAGACCCTGTCTCAAAAAAACCAAAACAAAACTTTGAGATAGGATCACATTAAATTCTTTAGTTGTCCAGGCTAACCTCAAATTTGTAATCCTCTTGTCTCAGCCTACCGGAATGCTGGGATTACAAGCAAACACTCATTCCTGGCTGGTTTATGTATTTTAATCCAGTTAGCCCTTGGACAAAATTTAAGTTTCTTAGTACCCTTCTAAGTGTTGGGGGATATTATAAATAAGAGTTCATGCATGTTTGGTGAAAAGTTCATAATCCTCCTTTTTGGTGCTCCTTTCTCTGTGTTTTCACAGTATGCTGCCCTCCAGGCATGCTGTTGCTCTTTGGTATGTTGTTATTCCCACTGTGCTTTGAGAGAAACAAGACCACTTATAACCCCAGATCAGAAGTACTCACTCTGGCGAGTGCCCATTATTTCTGTCAGTTGTGAGTTTCTTCTGCTGCCTGTCTTTTAGGCCTCTCCCACCTTTTCTCAGTGCATGCACAGTCAGAGAGAAGCACAGCTTTCTTGAGGTACCTTGAGGTACAACTCTCTGAGGAGCCTGTGTTCTTTGGTTTCCTTATTCCATTGATTAAGGCAAGGGAAATGAAATACAAGAGACCCCGGCTGAAGAGGCTTGAGAAGTAGGGCTCAGCTGAGGATTCCTGGAGCTGGTAAGTGGCCTGTGCACATATAGACAGGTTAATAAGAATTTAATACTGTGGAGAGGACTTCAGGGTACGATCAAAAGAGCTGGATTTAATTTTAGCTCAGATACTAACGTCCTGAGTAATATTTTGATAGAAAGTAACATAAATCATCTGAGTCTCCCTTTTCTTATCTTTAACAAGAGACTGTTAGACTAGGTGATATCAAAGGCCCTTTCCAAGGCTAAAGGTCCATTTGAGACTTAAGATCTATTACTTTCCTGCATTTAAGAAAAATGCCTAGGGCTGGGGAGTTAGCTCAGTGGTTCCGGCGCCTGTCTTGCAAGCGCAAGGACCCGGTTCGATTCCCCGGTAACCACATAACAATACTGGGTGTGGAGACTCACACCCAGCAGCAACCAGTACCACATACCACAGTGCGGGGCGTGGTGGCTCACGCCTGTCATCCCAGCACTTGGGAGGCAGAGGCAGGAGGATTGTGATGTGAGTTTGAGGCTGAGCTGAGGGCCAGCCTGAACCACAAAGCGAGACCCTGTCTCAAAAAACCTAAAAAAAAAAAAAGAAGAAAAATGCCTAGAGTAATCCTAGGATAACTCAATTTTGATAGAGGCCTACTGAAACACCTTAAGAACTGAGATTTCTCAGAAACTGTATTAGTTACATAATTATTTTTTTGGAGGGGGTATTGGGGATTGAACTCAGGACCTTATGTTTGCCAGGCAGGCACAGGACCATTGAACTACATCCTTAGCCCTATAATTCTTGTGTCACTTTGATAATTTATACACCTGTGTCTTGGCAGTTGTACTCAGTATTGGATTAAAAAGAAATTTATTACTGCTTTAGCAAAATAGAAAATATATTTTAAAACCTTGTATTTGGTAGTATAGAACTAACCTTGGAAAAAGATACACAGTCAAGGTAGGTCGATGGAGTTCCTCCTCTTCCTCCCTCTCTCTTCCTCCTCTCTCCCCCCTTCACTCTCTTCTCTTCCCTCCTTCTCCTCTCTTCCTCCCTCCCTTCTCCTCTCTTCTTCTCTTTTTGTTTTTGAGATAGTGTCTTGCTTTATAGTTCAGGCTGGCCCAGAACTCATTCTATAGCCCAGGCTAGCCTCAAATTCATAGCAGTCCTCTTGCCTCTGCCTCCTGCCACCATGCCCAGCATTGTGGTATTGGTTACCAGAGATCAAACTCAGGACCTTACACTTGCCAGGCAGCCACTGAGGACCCAGATTCAATCCCCGCTGAATGAAATCCCTGGCCCTTCCCCTTCTTTTTCATACCCTTAAAAGGTTTCTCCAGAGCTCCTTTAACAAACAGATTGTGCAGAACTACAATCTGTTTTTGTGTCTTTTTAAAAATCATTTAATTGGCCTTCTGCCCACCTCATCATGGCAACTTTTCTATGATTGACTCATTCTTTTTCTAGTGTCAGAAGCATCTGATTGTCTCAATTATTTTAGGAATGAACTTTGACTTTTAATTAAATATTTGCTTTCAGAAGAGAGCTTTTTTTTTTTGAGACAAGGTCTCGCTTTGTAGTTCAGACTGGCCATGAGCTCACTATGTAGCCCAGGCAAACCTCAAACTCACAGCAATCCTCCTGCCTCTGCTGAGATTACAGGCATGAGCCACCACACTCGGCATTGTGGTATGTGGTGCTGATTGCTGGTGTCTGTAAATCACCACGCCCAGCATTGCTGTATGTCGTTACCAGGGATTGAACTAGGGACCTTGCATTTGTAAGGCAGGCACTGGAACTGCTGAGCTAAATCCCTGGCCAAAGAGATCTGATTTTTTTTTTTTTTTTAGACAGGGCCTTGCTTTGTAGTTCAGGCTGGCTCTGAGCTCAGCCTCAGACTCACATCACAGCAATCCTCCTGCTTCTGCCTCCCAAGTACTGGGATTACAGGCATGAGCCACCATGCCTGGCACTGTGGTATGTGGTACTAATTGATGCAGGGGTGTCTCCACACCTAGTATTGTATGTGGTTACCAGGGGATTGAATCTGGGCCCTTGTGTTTGCAAGGCATGCTTGGGAACCACTGAGCTAAATCCCCAGCCCTTGAGATCTGAGTTTTGAGACCTTTTTAAGACCAAACTGTAGATAGTAATCCATATGCTATATTATCATAGTAATAGCAGTATTTCCCATCTGCATATGTGTGTAGATTTCAAAACATTTGTTATTTCAGTTTATACACATAGCTGAGAGAGGCATATAAAGCCATTTTCTATATGAAGTGAGAAAAATGAAGTGACCAGGTCACCAGTGGTAAAATTGACTGTAAGTCTG
>PVIR01029273.1:0-21253 GCA_004026965.1 Petromus typicus | reverse complement strand
ATACTGGGTGTGGAGACCCACACCCAGCAGCAACCAGTACCACATACCACAGTGCCAGGCGTGGTGGCTCACGCCTGTAATCCCAGCACTCGGGAGGCAGAGGCAGGAGGATTGTGATGTGAGTTTGAGGCTGAGCTCAGGGCCAGCCTGAACCACAAAGCGAGACCCTGTCTAAAAAAAAAAAAAAAAAAAAAAAAAACCTAAAAAAAAAAAATTGTCTTTTCTTGCCAGTGTGCCAAAGTCTTTTGGACCTTGACTGTGCCAAATAGGTACTGTAAGAGGGAGCATGGAATGTCTGCTTTTGTTAAGGACTGCTGGTCAACCCTCCTTTCCAGAGCTCTGACCTCCAGCGAACTGACAAGGAGCACAAGACACAGAACCTGGAGGCAAAACAGCTCTTTCATCACTAAAATAAAAGCTGAATTGGAGAAAGCCACTTGGGTTGAAGCCCAGTGAAGCTTGCTCTTTCTGGTGAAGTTGGTTCCCAGTATTAGTGGCTTAGGAATAAATGGGGAACACAGTGAGAAATGTGACAATGACAGAGAAGAGAGATGAGATGGGAGTTGAAAATCAAACAGTAAAAGCTAAAAGGAGGGAAGCATTTTACTCATTTGCAAGGCACAGCAATCAGAAAGTCAGCAAGTTGTAATCAGACCCAGATAGAAAAAGACTGTATAGCTGAATGATGAATAAGGACCAAAGTTCACAATTTCCAAAGAGACAGCTGCATCCTCATGTCCCGAAGAGTGCATTTAAGGTTAGTTCTGTTCGTAGGTATTGAGGAGATTGAGGACAGAGCCTTCAGGAGAAAACCTCCTGAGAAGCTTCTCAGAATCCACATGCACTAATTGAGAACCTGGAGCACACCTGCAGGAATAAGGCAGTGACCTTGTTCCTATGCAGGCCAAATGTTTTGGGGACCAGCTCTCTAAAATACCTTTATAAGTAGTCAGTAAAGGTGACCAATTCATATTTCACTGCTGTTACTACAGAAAAATATTAGACAACCACCCTTTTCCCTAAACCTGGTGTAAGGCTTTCACTTCCAGCCTCAGGCACCAGCTGCTCCTGTTTGGGAGGTTACTGCTTGACTGTACTTTTCACTTGTACTTGAGAAAGTTGAAAGTGTCTAGGAATTTGTTTATCTTATGCTTTAATGCCTTGATTAAAAGGGAATGGACAAAATTCCAAGTGCCTAGGGATTTATGTACTTCTGTCTCTCTCTCTGTCTGTCTGTCTCTCTCTCTCCAGGGTCTCGCTTTGTAGTTCAGGCTGGCCTTGAGCTCAGCCTCAAACTCACAGCAATCCTCCTGCCTCTGGCTCCTGAGTGCTGGGATTACAGGCGTGAGCCACCACACCCAGTACTGTGGTATGTGGTGTTGATTGCTGCTTGGGCGTGAGTCTCCACACCCAGCATTGTTGTATGTGGTTACCAGGGATGGAACCTGGGCCCCTTACACTTGCAAGGGAGGTGCCAGAACCACTGAGCTAAATCTCCGGCCCTTTACTTTTTAAAAAAAATTGCCTTTATTTTGGATTATCAACTTTACTCTTCATTTCACTGAGACTCTTAAATGGTGTTAAAACCTGAAACTTAAGGAACCCTAACAAAGATTTTCAAGGTGTAGGAGTAGACTAGGGTAGAGTGGCATATATGTGTAGTTTGGTTTTTCATGTCATAGTTTATTAAACCTTTTGAGAGAATTTAGCTTCTTTCTGGTTTATAGCTTTGTAGAGTAACATCCAGTAGGCACATATTTGAAAATGTTTTTGCCTATCCTTACAGACAAAGAGACCTTATTCTGAATTTCCAATTTCTGGATATGTGGTTTGGGGTCATTCTGGTTTGTTTGTTTGTTTGTTTTTCTATGAAGTGCTTCCTCATATCTTCTGCCCATTTTTCTGTTAAGTCACTTATATTTACCTTAGGATTTCATAGAAGCTCTTTATGTGTCTTATTTATTAATTATAGGTCCCTACATATTGATCACCTCAGCTTTGTTCACCGGGGCGGTTTCTTACTATGAGGATATTTTTCTAGTTTGTCCAAGTAGACCTGTTCTTTTATAGTTTTTGTGATATGTTTGGCATAGCACAATCGTACCAATGCAATAATTAAACATAAAGACTTGCAAGAAAATATTTTTGTAGTCTTGGAGTAGGGAAAGTCTTCGTATTTATGTGCTCCCACCCCCACCTCTCCCCTCCACACCCACTCCAGTCGGCCTGGGCAGCCCTGAAACATGATGGAAACTCCCAGCTGTGGTGGTTTCGGATCTGCTGTCCCTAAAGTCAAGAGTGAGTGTTGTGGAAACACGAATCAAAGTTGATTTCCTTCCCTTGCAAGGTAAGCCCTTCTTGTTTATTTCTTTCCCTCTCCTTGAGCTGTTAGCCCATGAATGCAGAGGCTGCAGTGAGCTTGCCATGTGCCTTTATCTCCCACATGGCTCAGAGTGGGCAACATCAAAGTTGGGGTTCCTTCCCTCACAGATCCTACCCAGTGCCTTGAACACTGTCATTCTCCCTAGTAGAACTTTGTAAGTCTCTGACTGACCCATGAAGTGCATGGGTGAAAGTTACCCATGGTCTCTCTCAGGCCTTGGACTTCCCTCTATTACAACATCTATCACGGAATGTCACGATTATTTGTTTGACTTACTCACATCCTAGTACTTAACAAAGCCTTTCACAGGAGACTTTCTATGTCAGTAATTCAGTCTAGTTTGTCCTCTGTGGATAAGAATGTCAGCTTGCTTCACACAAGACTAAATGGCAGGAGCAGCAGAATGACAGCAAGACTGCATTATTGTTGCCTCACATGCTTCCTTTTCTGTACTTACTTCAGTTCGTCAACACTGGGTTATAACTTCCTATTTCAAAACAAGCAAGTCTGTTATGTTGTGGCTTTCAGTGCTGACAAGAAATTAGCAGTTTGGAGTCGTTGGCCACGAGAATGGTGTAATTAAAAATTAAACTGGAGTTTAAAATATAATTTAACTCCACCCAACTTTTCATGCTAAATGAGGATTCTAATCTCTTATCCCCCAAAAATAAACTTGTCAAAATGTTACACTGATCAACATGTTAAATATGAAAAACATGGACTTTATTGTCACATAATTACCTCCAACACAGACAAGACACAAAAAAACTTTTGTATTTGAGCTTTTAAACCAAGAATTATACATACAACACCCATACTGTTAAAACTGTTTAGATGGAGAACAGAAAAAGAAAAATATATCTCAATTTCACTTAATATAAATCTGAAGAATGAATTCCAGATGTATTCTATCTAAATGAAAGAAAATTTAAATTCTCAGAAGAGAATGTTGTTGAATCTCAGTCTGATCTGGGATGGGGAAAACCTTACTAAATAAATGATGGCAGAAAGAAAAACTGTAAAGGAAGACAGTGAATTCTTTGTTATATAAAAGTAAAACATTTTTGTTCTTCCATTTAGTCCTCCAACATGAATGCAGTGAACATTTACTATATGCTAAATGCTATCATAATTTACAGTATAAACTTGAAGGGTATGTTATGAAGTTTAAAGCTTTTTTATTAGATGTGACAAACAAAAAGTTAATATTCGTCACCTCTATGAATAACCCTCATCAATTTTTAGAAGAAGGTCATGGCAATTGAAAAGTGGGTAAAGTTCATAAAGAGCAGTTTACAGAGGGTCTGTAAAGGTACAGGACACACAGGAAATAATATAAACTTAAATATGATACTCTTATTTGGACCATGTGACTTCTAGAACTTAAAAGTTTCTGAGAAAGATAGTGGGGAAAAATAGAGATATCTGAGTATGTGTTTGCACCATTCTCCATGAAACTCGTCAAAAGAGAATAAAAGAATCTAAAATCAAAAGGAAAGTTCATTCAACAATGGAAAGAGCCTAGATTGTTACATATTCCATCTTCCCTTGGAGGTGGCACTGTTTTGAGAAAATGGGACAAAGATTTCTGAAAGATTCCAGTGGAAAAGCAATCCTTAACTTGAGGGAGAAAGGACTATGGCATGTGATAATTCTCTGTCTTGGAGGAGAGAAGTGACAAGGGAAGAAGAACTGGGATTGGTGGGGAAGAAGGCATGTGAATGTGATGCTGTTCAGGACAGGGACCACTGATGGGGGCCAGAGAATATCTTGTGCTGAGCAAACCTGGGATTACTGCTTATGTGCAGAATGAAAAGCCACACTGTTCATGCTGTGTCTGAGCACACTTGTTGATATGTTTTGAACAGTGCTCATGGATTCATTTAACAAACATTTCCTGAACCTTGACTTACACATGTGTTCTTGGGAAGAAAGACAGGGCACTTGGATCAGTAGTGATGAGGCCAGTAGAGTTTCTCTGGAGCCATAAATAATTGCTGATTCTTTCTAGCAGATGTGCTTCAAGGCAAGAAACTAATGTAGCTGAGATGAAGTAGAGAACTTCTTTTCCTCTGCAGGTACCAAGGAATAAATCAGCAGCAGATTCCCTCTGGGTCTTAGCTCTGCCCCTGCTAAGACAGGAGTTTAAATAAACACTGTTGTCCTGTGGGCTTCTGGGCAGAGTGGTTTCTGTTGTTTCACGGTTATGTGTTACTTAGAGGCTCGGGGGTGGTTTCGGCAACTTCCTCCAGCTAGAGGAGCCCTTGGAACTACCCCACAAAAATCCACTTGAGTGGTAACTTACTGCTGAGTTTGCCACTGACGATTGGGAGCTGCGATTCCTTTCAGGATGATCTACACCTTCCCCTGTCATCTCTTCTCTCCCTTCAATTCTCCCATCCTCCTACTGACAAGTGACATTTGGAGTTTATTGTAGACTTTTAAGCTAAGTACCCACTGCCACACAGTGCTGGGTGATTCAGCTCATTCCTTTATTCCTGGCAATCTCAGTCCCTCCTGGATGCCTCTCGCATGGACTCATTCTTTAGATATGTCGCACCTCTTGACCTAGCTCCTTGCCATGGCACACTGCACAATTAGAAACCAGGCTAAAATAGAGAATCTGAGTCCAAAGCGATATGAGCTCCTACCCTTAGGCAAGTTGTTGAACCTCTCACCCCTCAGTTTCTGCATACTTAAAGAATGGTACAAAAAGAGTATGTGCTTCATGTAGGGTTTATGGCAGGGTCACATGATATAATTTATTCCATCTACAGCACTTAGAATAATCCTGGGACATATGTTGTTAACTGTCGTTATTACCAATGGATGCTTCAGGGCTTGCCGTTAATCTAGTTGTGATATTTTGTCATGGGCATGAGGATATCTTTCCGTTATGGTAAAATACTCCACAACATAATATTGACCCTGTTAACCATCTGGCAGTGTACAGTTCAGTGACATTAAATAGCTTTACAGTGTTGTGTAACCATCACTGCTGTTTGTACCTAACATTGATGTAAGAACACTTTTGAAAAGCTTATTCTCATTTTTCCCATTTTTGCATCTACCTCTGCTTAAAGGAGCCTTCTCTCTACTACTTTGGTCTGGTGAGTTCCCCTCTGTTGTTACTTCCTCTATGTTGAACCTTCTTTGAATCTTCATCCAGACTTGATTGCCTGCTTTGTGGTCTCATCTGCCACACAATAAATAATGAGAAACAACCAGGATATTCAGTAACACTTAGGCTAACAATACATGAGGAAGGTCAAGTTTATATCATACTTGAATACAGCCTTCGTGGCACGCTTATCTCTACTGAACATTTCTCCTCAGGGTTCATCCACCCAAGTCCCATTATATTGCAGAGGTATAAGATTTTTTTGCCTCTGTTGACAAGCCATGGAAGTAGATCCTGTGGGCAGGCCATCTCCAGGACAATCACAGGAAGTTATTCTGTGTCTGGGATAAGTCCCAAATCTATCTGGCAGGGAGCAGAAGGTTACAGGCCATCAGGCTGTAAGGTCACCAGCAATCTCAGAGCTAGTGGCCCTGAGCCAGGACAGAGAGAAGCAGTGTAACCTGCTCTTGGAAATTCCCAACACCCTGCCCTTGTGTCCTATCGACTTTGTGGTCCCCCTTGGCAAGGAAACAGAAGTCAGAGAAATGAGATGGGGGTGGTATGGCCCTCGACTAGAAGGTGGAGGGAAAGGACTCTTAAGTAAAGCTTGGCAGAAAATAGAATATTAACCAGAATTAAGTTTCTTCCATGATTCTCTTTTGTTGCAACTCACAAACTAGCTGAGTGTGTTCAAGGCATAACCACTGGAAAGAAAATGTAGCTCAGCTTGGAGGAGTAAGTCTCAGGAAGTTACCAAAAATCTTCAAGTTGTTACCAAATGCTTTCTTTCATTTTTTATTCTGGGACCACATCCAAGATTCTCGGAGGCCTTACAAATGGAAGTCAGTAATTGAGTTGTTAGATTTCCTAAATCCTGACTAGCTTTTACTAAGTATATGTCATTATCAATACAAAAACAAGAGAAACACAGTAAGGGAGACTTGTTCATAGAGGAGTAGAGATGAGGAAGAATGTAAAAGGAAATGAAAAGTCAGAAACTCAGATAGCACCAAGTTTTATTCTCCCTTCCTTTTTTTTAATTTCCTTTTTTCTTTTTTGCCCTCTGTACTCCAAAGAGTGCTTGTATGTGAGAGAACAAAAACATTCTACTTTCAGGACATAAAACTAAATGTGTGGGGAAAGATCCTGATAGTTCCAAGTGATTAAAGTGTTTGCCAAAAGTGCTTGATCTGGAGGGTAACTTGCTCTGTCACTACTTTTTCCTATGAATGCCTCCCAGTAGACAGCAGAGTAGAGCAGGAACAATCAGCTTGAAAATGTGCCCATAAAATTCAAAGCTGTCTAGAAGAGTCTCCAACCAACTAGAGTGGGCGTGTACCCTCTTCCTACTATAACTCGGGTTTCTCTTTTCTTTAATTTCTATTTATCTTGGTTTTTTTTTTTTTTTTGATGTGTTTTTTGTTCTTTTTGAGACAGGGTCCCATTTTTGTAGTTCAGGCTGGTCCTGAACTCAACCTTGAACTCACAGCAATCTTTCTGCCTCTGCCTCCGCCTCCTGAGTGCTGGGATTACAGGCGTGAGCCACCATGAGTGGCATTGTGGTGTATAGTGTGTGTGTAGAAGGAATTGAACTCAGGACCTTGCACTTGCCAGGCAGACACAGGAACCACTGAGCTAAATCCCTGACTCATTCTTTGTCAATCCTGTCCCCAACTTATCTTTCATCATCTAGCTGCTGCTACCCTGCCTAATTTCCTGTGTCATTCCTGCCTCTCAACAGGTATGAACTTATCTGTCTGCTACACACCAGACAAGACTTTGCCTAGCTTACTGGGGCCACTGTGAACTTTGCTGTTTCTCCTGCACACATCCCAGGCCTTGACCCACAGTAGTTATCTAATGAACATCTTTTCAGTAGAACACCAAGTCCATTCATATTTAAAGTAATTCTAAATGCATTTGGATCAAAATCTACTATCTTATTTTATGCTTTATATTTGCCCTATCTTTCCTAGGTTTCTTTTTATATCCTTTAAGTATTTATCTTGGATTATCTTTTTATAAAGATATTCATTATTTTGAAATCATTACATTAACAGAAGTTTATAAAGCAATATCCAGGGTGCCAGTGCACCCCCTCCCCAGTTCCTTCAGTGCCAGCATCTTACACAGTCTCATAGCCACCATCAAGAGCTACTAGAGGCACCAACTTATGTGTGTGCACTCTTGTATGCATATGTCCATGTCTGAGATCCTGTTCAGTGTCATCACCCACGTAGATGCACAAAGTACCTATGGAAAGCAACAGAATAGAACTCCGCCGTCCCCAAGGATCCCCCTATTAATTACTCTTTCATACCTATACCCACTACAGTTAGCCATTCGATCAACAAGATATTGAGTATGTGCTGAAGGTCAAGACTGTTAATGACACAACAGGTGTGTAAAGGATTAAGATGGCATACACTGATATCAAAGAGCATACAGTCTGTGCCAGCACAGCCTAAAGTACCAGGGAGAGTTGGGGATCATCTGATGTTCACTGGCTGTGGCTTCATTTCCAGGGTTCCCATATTCTTCCTGTAACTCCAGATCTGCCCTAACAGGTTCCACTCCAATTTTCTACCTCTCTTCCTATGTAATAATATAATAATAAATCTTTTCGCTGGCCAAGTCACACACAACTCAAAGCTTGTCACAGATGGTGCAGGTAGGATCTTAGCAACACTTTTTTTTCTTTGCCCTCTAATCTGAAGTGTCTCCTGCAAACTGGCCAATAAGGCTGCTAAAAAAAAAAAAAAAAGTTAGAAAGTCACCAGTACTTGCAAGCAGTTGGAACAATCAGCCTCCAGCCACTGAAATCCTAGAACTGTAACCACCCTTGGCCAGAACAGTGCTGTGCACATCCACGAGCCAGGGTTATGGCAGGTTGTGTCCCAAACTCTCCTTTCTTAGATGATAGAAATATTCAAGGATCAAAACTTGGAGTCCCAAATGCAGATCACTGTGGGTTTCTTCCTCAGCCTGAGCTGGCCATGGAGGGAGGTTTTGGACCCATCCTGTGCACATGTGAAGGAAATGATTTCATAGCTTAGAGATTTCACCACTGCAGAGAGGGCAAGGAGCCAAGTCCGTTGAAACAAAGGGACAGTAATCATTCTTGCCAGAAAAACAGTTTAAATTGGAGGTGTCTCTTTACAGCCTCAGAGACTTTCAGGATGTTTCTCAGTTCATTTCAGTGTCTTTCAACAGTGGATACAACCCAGATGGGCCACTTCAACTTTATTACAGTGAATTCTGAACCAAAGAAGTAAAATTTGGTATAACCAACTCAGGTTCATTTTACTATATAAGTACAATTTAGTGTAAGAATAACGTACTCAAACGTCAGCCTTGTAGTTCGTCCTACCAGTAGGTTAATGTTCATTTTAGATCAGCCCTGGGAAGTCATTAGCTGGTCATTCTCATACCTCTGTTTAATCCCAAAGAGGATGATGCAGTGTTTTCATAGAGTATTTGTTGATTTTGACTTAAAATCCTGATATGAAACCTTGCCTGACAGCCTAAGTTCCAGCTTAGTGACCGTGTCTGTCTGCTTCACCATGACATCTTGGTTCCTAGCACATAAATATGTGATGAGTAAATCCTAGAGATTATGTTGGTTATAAACCCACAGAACTCGTCAGGCTTCTCGAGTATAGTGTTTTAAATTTAGGTCTATGACACCGTAAAATCCTGTGTGGCGTTCATTCATTTAATAAGTGTTTGCTGAGCAAGTATTCTGTGCTATGATGACTAGGTCCAAAGAATAAAGCAGTAGTCAAGACAGACGAGGTTTCTGTTGCCCAACAAATCACGTGCTAATGTGGAGAGAAGAGACAGGCAGTAAACCTCAAGCAAACAAGAACAAAAAGACCAGGCTGAGGTTAAAGTGATATGGTATGTGGGAATTAATGTAGGGACCAACATGATCTTATGGATGATTTTTAAGGTCATGGACTTCTCTATTGAGAATGAATTTATGGGAGAGTTGAGAGTGGATATAGCAAGGTAAGAGGCTATTTCACTTATTCCACACATCCACATGAGCGACAAGAGAGATTTGGACAAAGGTGCTTGTGGGACAGGGTGGCTTCATAGAGAGATGTAGGTTGGCTAGCAAAATGTTTTGAAGGTAGAGGCAACTGAACTTACTCATGGCTCAGATGTGGAGCATGGAAATCAGGACCACCCCAAAATCTGGTGCAGTTTACTGAGGTATTAGACTTAGAGAGTGGTGAGTCCGAGAGACACGAAATCCAAAGCTTCGTTTTGGCTGTGTTAAGTTTAGGAGACCACTTAGCTATGTGAGAGGAGACGCCAGTTAAATGGTCGGTTATGGGTAAGAAATTCACTCAAAAGATCCAAGTTGGAAGCATAATTTTGTAAATCAAATACATGGTGGCTAAAGCAAATGAGATTGGATGAAATCAACAATGGGGAATGTGTGCAGCTTAGTAAGGCCAATGGCCCAGGACAGTTTATGTGCCCATTCGTATATATTTCTTATGAGAGAAGGTCCACGTATTTCATCTTGTTTTCTAAGGATTCATAGCCCGTAAAAGGTTAGGAATCCATTTCCGAAAGGGCTCACCTTGGTACTTAGACAAAAGATAGATGTGTTCTACTTGTTTTTATAATACTTACACACTGATGTGCAAGATGCTTGTTTAAAGATGTTTCCTGAAACTGCTTATCTGCGCTGAGGCTACCTCCAAACTGCTCTCCAGAATACACTTCCTTCTCAAGTAGATTTTGTGTGCAGTATGTTTCCCCTTCTATCCCCAATCTGCTAGCAGTGACAGTCCAGTTACTTCTTCCAGCTTGACATCCCTTTTGCTTCTTCCTTTGTTCCCCTCCTTGACCAGTTTCCTTTATGCATTATCATCTGCAGAGGTGCTTGTTAAAAATGTGCATTTCTGGGCCATGAGCCAGCCTAGGAAAATAAGGTTGCTAGACAGAAGTGGTCCAGAAATGTGCAACAGCCACCTGGATGATTTTACTCATTCTCCCCCAAGCCTTTTCTCTCTGTGCTTCAATTTCATTGACTGCTTCTTCAGTATTTAAAATGATGTTATGCCTATCAGGTAATTTTTTAAAATTTCTAGTATCATGTTTTTACTCCCATAAGTTCCACATTTCTTCTCTTTATCTTGTTTTCCCTTAAGTGTTAAACAATAATAGCTGGGTTTTCTTTGATCTGGTTTTTGTTTTGTTGTTTGAGATGAAGTCTTGCCATTGCAGTCCAGGCTGGCCTCAGACTTGTGATCCTCCGGCCTGAGCCTCCTGGATGATGGGATAACAGGTGTGCATTACTGTGCCCGGCTAGCACTAGCTATTTCAAGTTGTCATCTGCTTACTCCATTGTCTCTATCATTTTTAGGTCTATTTCTGATGGATGATTTTTCTCTTGGTTATGGACTGCAGTTTTCTTCTTTGTAGTAATAGTTTTGGACACTATAGCTTTTAAATATTATATTTTTGAATGTCTACGTTTTTGTCTTCCCTTAAAAAGTTTTATTTTTGTGGGCAGTTTAGTACCTTGAAGATCAGTGTGGTTATTCTGAACATTCTTTTTAATGTTTGTTGTTGTCGTCGTCGTCGTTGTTTGGGTGGTTGTTTTTTACAGCAGGTCTAGAGTAGCCCATACTCTAGTGCTAGTTTGGCCTTGCTCCTATTTCTAAGGTGCAGTCTTTCTAGTGTCTCTGTAAAATGTTTCGGGTTTCTCCACTCTGTCTGATCAGAACACAAATATCTCCTAGCCCTACGAAAGTCCTGTTGCTCATTTTGGGGAATTTTCAGTATTGTTTTGGATTTATCTCATGGGATTTCTTTCATTCTACCCATGCAGATGTCAGCATTCAGCTAGAAACTCATGGGGAAAGTCCAATCTAGATATCTGCAGCTCTTATCTACATAGTTACATAGCTCTAGTCATGTTTCCTGCATTCTAGCTCCTTCAACCACCCAGGAGTCTAATCTCGGTTTCCTCATCCCTGCAAGATTGCTATGGCCCAGAAAGTGCCCACAGGCTGAAAGCTGGATAAGTCAGAGGACTTACTTCTTGTTTTTCTTCATGTAGAGATCACAGCCTTGCCCTGACTGTCAACCAGTGTCTGAAAGCAGTTGTTTCATATCTATGTATTTGAGCTAGTTTTCTGGCTGGCTTTGTGGACAGGAGGCAAGTTCAGTGCCAAGTGTACCAATGTGGTTGGAAGTGGAAGTTTCCCCCAAGTAGTTCAGACATACATTAAAGCTTGGGAAATGTATGGATTTGCTAAGGTGACTAAAAAAGTTCCACAGGCTGGATGACTCACAAAAACAGAAATTCACTGTCTCGCAAGTTCTGGGGGCTCAAAGTCAGTAGTCAAAATACCAGTCAGGCTTCCCTCTGAGAACTCTGAAAGAAGGATGTGTTTCTGCTTCTCGGCTTATAAATGGACATCTCTGTGCCTGTGTCTTCACATCAACTTCCGACTGTTCATCTCTGTGTCCCTGATGTCACTCTCCATTAAGAAAAAAACTGGGAGGTGTTCATAAGCTGAAATCAGCAAGTTGGACTATGCGAAGACGAGAACTGAGCATACACAGAGTTTAGTTTCAGGCAGTAGAGATTCAATTACTCCTCTAACAATTCCATAAAAATGAACAAGCCTATGACCTAGACAAACCTTCCTAGAGGAGCTCAGTTTAGCCTTGTTCACATTCTAGAAATGAGCACAAATGCTTTTCCACAAGGTCACAGGATGTGACAGGTTTTTGTTGTTGGAGATGATACTAGTGGTGTGGTAATGAGTCAGCTTCGTGGCTATGACAGGAAAGGTTGATGGGGAACGGATCTTGTGCTGGTCAGAGTTAAAAAAGCCCTCAGAGCTCCTCTCATATATAGTGGGGCCATGGGCTGCAGACAAGGAGAAGCAATTTCGCCAGGGCAAGTGGTGCCATGCTCCCTGAGTAGTGCCAACAGATACTTCGTCATTTTAGAAGCTACTTTAAAATTGCCAGGTACTGGCATAATATTTTGCTATCTGTTTCTCACTTGCTCACCACAGTTGCATTTTGGTTTATCTCCACTTACAGATGATGGGACTGAGGTGTACAGAAGTCTAGTTGCTTGCTCAAAGTCACACAGAAAGCTAGAGGAGATTCAAAACTCAAATGGGTGCTCCCTAACCCTCCTTTTGTACTCAGTTTCTCTGAGTTTTAGTAGCAACTACTCATCTGCATAGTGATTATGCTTTTGAGATTCACTTGACCCAGGCTGAGCTTCATTTTCATCACTTGGCATCTTGGTTTCTCAAGCTGCTTGGGACCTTCCTAACAAGAAAGCCTAAGCAGAGAGCATGGACCACAGCTCAGCCACCTCCAGCCAGCAGCCCTGCACATACAGCCCCTGACACACAGAGCATCCATTTTCCTCCTGTGCACAGTGCTGGGTGTGTGCAGTAGCGGACACTCTATAGTACTTATGAAGGAATCTGTGTATGTGTGTGAGTCATGAGAATTGCTTAACACCTTTCTTTTTTACCAGAAAGGAAGGCATAAACCAGGAATGGTGGTGCATCCCTGTGATCCTAGCACTCTGGGAGGCTGAGGCAGGAGGATAAAATGTTTGATCCTAGCCTAGGCAACTTAGCAAGAGTGTCTCAAAAGAAAATAAAGAGAGAGAGCCTAGGGAATACAGCTCAGTGCAATACCCTGAGTTCAATATCCAATAGAAAGAGATAGATAGATAGATACATACATACATACATACATAGGTATAATATACATTATATATAGATAGATATATGTATATAGAGAGAAAGAGAGTGGATGAAGAGAAAATGGAGAAGAGAAAGGAGAAAAGACAGCAACATATATTTTTACTTTATTTCTGTATTTATTATTTACTTATTTTGCAGTACTGGAGATCAAACTCACGACCTTGGGCTTTCAAGGCGGACAGCAGGGCCATTGAGATAAATCCCCTGCCTGAGAACACAAATATTGTATTGTCACAATATTTGGTGTAATGAATTACTATTACTCTTATAATCAGCAACCACTTGAAAAATAACTCCTCCTTCCCCTGACTTCTCTAGAAATCTCTTCTTCGCATTTTTATATTTTTAATCACCGAAATGAGCATATCCTAGACACATTTTTTAAAATCTGTGTACTTCTTAAGTCTCATTTAATGCATAGATTCCTCCTCTGCCTTATTATTATTATTATTATTATTATTATTATTAATTATTATTTTTGAGACAGGGTCTCACATTTTTTGGTGGGGAGAGTGGGGGACAGGGTCTCACTTTGTGGTTCAGGCTGGCCCTGAGCTCAGCCTCAAACTCACATCATAGCAACCCTCCTGCCTCTGCCTCCCGAGTGCTAGGATTATAGATGTGAGCCACCACACCTGGCACTGTGGTGTGTGGCACTAATTGCCAGTGGGCGTGAGTGTCCATGCCCAGTTTTGTTGTATGTGATTACCAGGGATCGAACCTGGGCCCTTGCACTTGCAAGACAGGTGCCAGAACCACTGAGCTATATCCCCAGCCCAGAGTCTCACTTTTGTAGTTTAGGCTGGTCCTGAGCTCAGCCTCGAACTCACAGTGGTCCTCTTGCCTCTGCCTCCTAAGTATGGGATGACAAGTATGCATTGTCATACCTGGTTACTTTCTTCAAATAAGTTTAACTGTGCATATTTGAAGTTTGCAACATGATACAGTGACAGCAAAATGGTTACCAAAGTGAGGTATATTACCCTCTCTGTTGTCTCATAAAGTTACTTTTTTGTGATAAAAACTATAATCTACTTATTTAACAAAAATCCTTAATAAAATAAGTTTTAAACCACAAACCTCATGTTACACATGAGATCTCAGGACTATCTAGTACTTTGTATCTTCTGACCTACATCTCTCCATTCCCTCTGAAGCCCCTCCCTTGATACTTGCTCTCATTATCTCTGTGCATTTGACTTTTAAAAAACAGACTCTACATAAAAGATCATATGATTTATTTTTCTTTTCAGGTCTGGATTATTTCACCTAGCCTAGTGTTCCCCAGGTCCATCCAGGTTGTGAAAAGTGTGGAGATTTCCTTCTGTTTAAAGGCTGACTGGTAGCATTACATGGTACACTTTTACCTTCCACTACCCATTTAGGAACACGTGGCACTTAACTTGACTCCATACCTTGGCTATTGTGAGTAATACTGGCCAGAAAATGAGAGTTCAGATATCCCTTCCACACACTGGTTTCATTTGCTTTGTTTTAAAAACATTTTTATTTTTATAAGCCTATGTTTGCAGTACATAAAGATTGTGTTCCTCATGGGGAGTCAGTGCACAAGCATGACGTATCTTGGTGCTTTCTTCATCCCTCTCTCCCCTTCCCTCCGTCTCTTGGTCCCTTTCCCAATTTGAAAAAGATTTATCTCTTTACTTCCTATCATCTATCTTTTATTTTCCTCTTTATTTATGATTTGGATTTCTCGTATTTAAGCTGTGTTCTGATTTGTTTCACTTATCATTATGTTCTCAAGGTGCATCCATTTTCCTGTAAATCATTCAGTTATCCTTTTTTTCTTTCTTTCTTTTTTTTGACACAGGGTCTCACTTTGTAGTTCAGGCTGGCCCTGAGCTCACTATGTAGCCCAGGGGAGCCTGAAACTCACAGCAACCCTCCTGCCTCTGCCTCCCGAGTGCTGGGATTACAGACATGAGGCACCACGCCTGGCATTGTGATATGTAGTGCTGGGGATCGAACTTGGGACTTTGAGCTTGCCAGGCAGCCACTGGAACCACTGAGCTAAATCTGTAGCCCTCAGTTATCCTTCTTTATGGCAAACCAATACTCTATTGTGTGAATATACCACATTTTCTTCATCCATTCATCTATTGTTGACATGGAGGCCACTTGCTTTGTATATTTATCCACAAGAAGTATTGCTGGGTCATATCGTAGTTCTCGTAATTTTTTGAAGACTCTATCCTATTTTTCATGGTGGCTGCATCAATTCACGTTCCTACAAACAATGCACAAAATTCCTTTTCCCTATACCCTCTCTACCACTTGTTCTTTTTGTTTGTTTGTTTTGTTTTGTTTTTAGGTTTTTTGAGACAGGGTCTCACTTTGTAGTTCAGGCTGGCCCCGAGCTCAGCCTCAGACTCACATTACTGCAGTCCTCCTGCCTCTGCCTTCCGAGTGCTGGAATGACAGGCGTGAGCCACCACACCCAGCACTGTGGTATGTGGTACTGGTTGCTGTTGGGCGTGAGTCTCCACACCCAATATTGTTATGTGGTTATTGGGGAATCGAACCCGTGCCCTTGCGCTTGCAAGACAGGCACCTGAGCTAACTCCCCGGCCCCTCCACCACTTGTTCTTACTCATCTCTTTGATATTGGCCATCCTCTCTGGGGTGAGACGGTATCTTACTGTGGTTTTAATTTGCATTTCCTTGATGACTAACGATTTTGAGCATTTCTTCATTATCTATTAGGCATTTGTATGTCTTATTTATAGAAATTTCGATTTGGATCATTTATCTACTTTTGTTTTGAGACAAGGTTACATTATGTAGTTCAGGCTGGACCTGAACTCAGTTTACCCAGGCTGGGGTCAAATTTGCAATCCTCCTGCCTCAGCCTCTCAAATGTTGGGATTACAGGTATGTGCCACCATGGACAGCTAGCTCAAAAGATCCATTTTAATTGGGTTATTATTTCTGCACTTGAATTGTAAGAGTTCTTTATAAGTTTTGGCTATTAACTCCTTATCATATATGTGGTTGGCAAATATTTTTGCAGTCATAGTTTGCTGTTTCATTTTGTTTCTTGTACAGAAGCTTTGTCTTACATTATTCACTGAAGAACCTGGGCCTTTGACCTTACCAAAGAACATGTTGCCTCTGCTTTTACATAATCACAGCATTAGACAGAGATTTAAAACCCTAAGGAAGACCGTGGTGGTGATTTTGCATTTTCAAAGGCTGTGTGGCATCTTATTCAAGTTATCGTATGACTCTTCTTTCTTCCTTCTGCCCTCCCTCACACACGCCTTACAGCCTCACTGATCTACTTATGCAGAGCACCAAGCCTTTGTCCTCTCGGTGCCATGCATGTAATCCAGTCCCAGTTTAACCACACTTCTTCCTGGCAGCCTCCCCAGACAACTGATCTGACAGAGGCATCTCCTTTGCATGCTCCCTTTGCATTTCAGGTTTCCTTATCATAGCACTCATCTCACTGCCTTCAATTGTCTGTTTATCCCCTGCCCACTTCCTCTGCTGCCCACAGACTGAGTTGCAGGGCCTGCAGCTTGCTCAACTTGTCCCCTTAGTAACTTCACAGTGTCCAGCATATTAGTGAGCTCTAAAACAAATCACTGTTAGCTGAATAAAGCACATGCTTGTCTGTACCCTTCTCCTTCTTGCACTGAGAGCAGTTAACATGAAACTTGTTTCTGGGCTCAGTTCGAGTTCCTCTTTGGAACCATTTTTTGGGAAGTATAATAAAGTTCCTCTTCATATTTCCCCACTAAAGTGGCCTTTGGAAAGTTTGGGGTGCCCCAGGATCTCCATAGAAGCTTTTCTCAGCAGGCACACATGTCGTTCTCCAGCCCTCTCTTTGTCCAGTTGGTGCGGAAGGCCCACGTTCTCACCTTCTCTGCTCCAAGCCTCAGAGCGAGACTTGAGCTTCTTCCCTCATCTTTAGTGGCTCCTCTCATGTCCAGCGCCATATTTTTACAACAGGAATTTATGGAGTCAGTCATTTCTCTCTGTTTTATAGGTCGTTCCTATTAACATACAAACATCGAATTACTTCTTTCTTAGAGACAAGGGTTTAATCATACTGCCTGCCACCCTCAGAGGGCCAGACCTCTCCTCAAGCTCTGTATGCAAAACAAAGCCTGGGTTGCTCTGTCTCAGCAGACCAGGGCAGCCTCCCTGCTGAGTGCTGCATGTTGCCACAGCCTCAGAAGGGATTTTTATTCTGAGGCAGGCTTTGGATCTTTTGTGACAGTTGGCCTTTGCTTTTACTTTGTCAGCACTTCTGTGGACTCTCTGATGCCTCAGATCTCGTGTTGTCTGAGCAGGAAAGAAGCTGAGGACACTCTAAATGGTGACTTTTCCCTTTCCCCTAGCCACTTGCTCAGAACTGGTGAGCTTATAAAAGTGTCAAGCATAAATGAAATTAGAGATACAAAAGACTTCCTGTCCCATTGGTCACCATACCTCCTGGCAGAAGCCTGCGCTTCCTGCTGTCACACATACCACTGTACGGGAGAGCAAACCACAGAGCTATAAATCTCTCCACTTTCACTTGCCAGCTATGACCCTGAGAGTCTCTGATGGAAGAAAACCCTTCTGTCAACCTGTCACCATGGCAGAAAGTAAGATATGCTGTCAGTGAGGATTGACATGGTGGTCTGCAGAGAGCAAGGAGCACCTAAATGCATAGAGGGTGTGAGTCCCATCACTAGACTCCCCAGCAGTGACCTATCATTCACATCTACAATAAAGCAGACTTAGAGGTGCATTTGTCCTCTTATACAAAGTATCCTATCATTAGAATGGCTGAGTTGCTTCTTTCCTGCTGTTCTTGTCACCACATAAGTTCTTGACAGAATCTCAGAAATAAGAGCTGTCAGGCAGGGCGTGGTGGCGCAGGCCTGTAATCCCAGTGCTTGGGAGGCAGAGGCAGGAGGATTGCTGTGAGTTCAAAGCTCGCCTGGGCTACATAGCAAGCTCAGGGTCAGCCTGAACTACAAAGCAAGACTTTGTCTCAACAACAATAAAAGAAAGAAGAAAGGAAGGAAGGAAAGAAGGAAGAAAGAGAGAAAGAAAGAAAAGAAAGAAAGAAAGAAGAAAGAAAAGAAAAGAAAGGAAATAAGAGCAATTAGTCCAATAACTCCTTGTTAAATTGTTCTGTAGGCCTGGCGCAAGCGCTGGTTTGTCCTCCGCAGAGGCCGCATGAGTGGCAACCCTGATGTTTTGGAGTACTACCGGAACAAGCACTCCAGCAAGCCCATTCGTGTGATAGACCTCAGCGAGTGTGCTGTGTGGAAGCATGTGGGCCCTGGCTTTGTTCGGAAGGAGTTCCAGAACAACTTTGTGTTTATTGTCAAGACCACTTCCCGTACATTCTACCTGGTGGCCAAGACCGAGGAAGAAATGCAGGTGTGGGTGCACAGTATCAGTCAGGTCTGCAACCTGGGCCACCTGGAGGATGATGCAGGTAAGTGCAGAGTGGGGATTCCTGTGTGTGCTGAGGGTTGACCAGGGATGCTGTCCCTCTATTGGGAAAGTACTGCTAAAAAATAGTGAAAAATGCCAAGCCTACCATCTTGAGCATGTTTGAGTGGGCTAATTTATAACATAGCCGTTCCTACCAAATATAGTGAAGCTCTAGAAATGGGACTCTTTTGCCTGGTTCTAGGGTTCATTTAAACATACAAGGTAGGATCCATCTACAAACATAGCAGTGCAGGTTTCTGCAGGAGAAATAAAGGCTATGTTTCCTGTGGCCATTATTTCTGGATAATGGACAGAACTCATCCAGGAGAAGGCGCTCTCCTTCTCTTTCTGTCTCATGACCACACACACACACACACACACACACACACACACACCCTTTCCCATTGGGATTACAACTCATTTTCCTTCATACATTTTGTTGTTGAGTATTGACATTATCAGTTCATGCTTTCATCGTCAAAGTAGAGAATTTTGCATGTTTTTTCTTTTGACTTCTTAGTCTAGAAAAAAAAATCTGTAGTTTATAGTCAGTAATTACGATATGTTTTTCTCCATCTGCTGCTGGAATACCAACGTTATAACACTAGGTGGTGATGTATACCCACAGTCACATCTCTCTCTAAGATGATGACAGAGTCCCTTTCTTTTCAAGAGCCAGGGAAGCCTTTTAAGTGAAGCTATTCAGTAACACTGCTGAGCTTTGTAGGCACTCAAATAAAGGGAAATGATGTGATTTCAAATTCTTTTATGCTTGGTACAACAGATGAGGCTGACTTGCAGTAAATCACATCCTGGCTACAGTCTAAGCCAAACCCAACCTCCCTGACCAGCTCATCTCACTCTGCTGCTGTTTCTTCACTATCCTGTCCCTACCTTCAGCCCAAAGTAGATGTATATTTGTGTACACTGTTATATGTCTCCTTTCTCTCTTTCCGCATCCAAGAGTTGTCTCAAAAATTATATACATAATATGTTGTCTTTTTCATTTTAAGTAAGCACTTATTCTGCACTATGCCATATCTTTTGCAGTTTGACAGCCAATCTAGTACAGGTTTCTTTTTCCTTCTTCCCAATTTTTTTTTAAGGTTTTTTGAGACAGGGTCTCACTTTGTGGTTCAGGCTGGCCCTGTGCTCAGTCTCAAACTCACATCACAGCAATCCTCCTTCCTCTGCCTCCCTTGTGCTGGGATTACAGGCGTGAGCCACCGCCCCCGGCACTGTGGTATGTGGTACTGATTGCTACTGGGGTGAGTCTCCACGCCCAGTATTGTTATGTGGTTAGCAGGGTTCGAACCCGGGTCCTTGCACTTGCAAGACAGGCACCGGAACCACTGAGCTATATCCCCGGCCACCTTCTTCCCAATGTGATAGACAGAAGATTTATTCCTACTGTTAATGCAGCAACCAAAGCATAAGTCTTCTTTCCGTATTAAATCAAAACCTTTCTCCTTTCCACTTAAGGGAAGTTCCTTGCAGCTTTGCTTTTGCATATCCAAGTTGTTACCATCACCAGTCTTGCACTTTAGGGCCATTACATATCAAAACAAGAGTTACTTGTAAACAACCACTGTGATATTACAACAATGAATCTGATAATCAGGCAAGCTACAGAATAACTAATGGACAGCTAGTATGTACTATGTGGATATGCTGGACAAAGAGATGATTCTTGTCATAGCATCAGAGTGGATGGCATGAGATTTCATTGTCCTGCTCAGAATGACTCACAGTTTAAAATTTATGAATTGTTTATTTCTGAAATTTTCAAGTTAATATTGTTAGACCATGACTGACTAAAGGTAACTGAAACAGCAGCAAAACAGTAGGTAAGGAAGAACAACTTTATTGTGTTAGGTTCTGTTCTAGCAGTGTAGAAGAGTTAATACATTGTGTGTACCCTAGCCAGGAGCTCTGTTAAAATACTTTTGCGTATTAACTTGCCTTATTCCCATAAAGAACTGATGGTATATTATTATTACTATTATTATTATTATTATTATTATTATTATTATTATTATTATTTCTACTTTACAGAGAAGGAAACTTGCAAAAAGCAATTGAAAACTTACCCAGAGTCGCAAGGGCTAAGTAGTAGAATGTGCACTTGAATCCATGCAATCTACAGTCACTCTGGGTAATAATAATGGAGTTCAGAGGAGAAATAAAAAGGCATCTTCTCATTGGCTTTTTCTGACTTGGAAATCTCATTGTTTCTCAGTGGAGAGAATTAATGTTAGGCTACTTGAGAAACGCATGCTCTCCTATTTATCAAAGTACCCCACTTTAAAAAATAACATCCTGCAGGGGCCGGGGAGTTAGCTCAGTGGTTCTGGCGCCTGTCTTGCAAGCGCAAGGACCCGGGTTCGATTCCCCGGTAACCACATAACAATACTGGGTGTGGAGATCCACACCCAGCAGCAACCAGTACCACATACCACAGTGCCGGGCGTGGTGGCTCACGCCTGTAATCCCAGCACTCGGGAGGCAGAGGCAGGAGGATTG
>PVIR01029272.1:0-21247 GCA_004026965.1 Petromus typicus | reverse complement strand
ACAATTTCATGCCTTCACCCAGTGTGGGGGAATAGGAATATAAATTAAATTCTTATCCGCTACAGCACACTTGTGAGACTGTACGCCGCAATAAACACACTTTCCACCTCTGGAAGGCTTTAGGCAACAATTGCTGCCTGGAGGATATGACCCACTAAGAGGCCATGGAATGTATTGTGTGTGTGTGTGTGTGTGTGTGTGTGTGTGTGTGTGTGTGCGCGCGCACATACACGCACACACACATGCACTATATTGAAGGCTGGGTAAGTCACTTCAGTGGCACATTTATCAGGTGAAATGTTTACACAGCCCTTTGCTAACGAGCATCGAAGTGAGATGCAGAATGCACAAGCGTAAGCGTATAAACCCCGGCACCATCTTTAAGGTTCAAGGTCCGTGCCAATAACTCTCACCCTCCTCTTGGTGGCAGCACGACTTTCTATCTTTTCCTTGCTCTTCAGTGCAGGAAATCTACTCACCCCGCTACGAGGTTACCCCAGGAGACAGGTGTGAAGGGCACCTCGTGCCTCCATACTACACGCCACTCTAAAATGATGATGAACTTTAAGACCCAGTACAGGCTAGGTGGAAGCTGCTGCTCAGCCTCTTCTCCCCGCACACACACAGCCAGGAGCCAGACTACAGCTCTCAGTGCGTCTAGGCCAGGTGCTGGATGTGGACCCTAAAGGCTAACCTCTTGCAAGTGCCCAGCCCAGCAAGTGGGCCCTGTCTCAGCTGTCCCAGCCCTTCTCCATGTGCTCCCCCACATAATAGTCTGTTGTCAGGAAAACTGCTCCTTATTCTAAATATGCAAAGCTTCGGAGGCAGCAGGCAAGGGGGGATAAAATACCCAGGATTATTTATGAGCCTCTGACTCCCACACTGGGGCTTTATTTGCTTAATGAATGGCCGGGGCCAGTGATCGACCCAGGGATTTATTTGTCACCGGGAGCAGAAGACACAAGGATGTGAAGATGTAAAAATGACAAATTCTCTAACTCAGCCAAGGTGGTATTTCATCACTCCACTATCTAGTGGGGAAGAGAAGGTGAGGAGAGGGAAGGACTGACTGCTCACAGACTGGACAGCATCTGCCGCTCGGGCCTCCACTGTATGATTAGACCCATAACCAACCAGAGGAGCATCATCCCAGGATGATGGCTGAGGGCAGGAACTGGGGCATTCACTCGTGGTTCTCAATGCTCACCAGCACCATCAGCTTTCCATGATCTAACTTCCCACCCAACAAAACCATCACATGTGTAGAAGGGAGGAAAGGGAGAGGCTTGGATTGAGGCCCCAATGCAACAACCACTTCCGCTCTCTGGATCTGTTTTGTCATTTGCAAAAGGAAGAGTTAGATGAGCTCTACTATTTAAGGAGTACACAGGGCCCACCATATCCCCTCTGAAACCTGTGCCATCTCCACTACCTCTGCCACTACACTCTTCTAAGGCACCGTCCTTACCACCAGCATTCAGCCACCTGACCCTGCAGAAAGCTCATCTTACACAGAGACACAGAACTCCTGGCCTCTCCTGTCAGAGCACCCTTCTTCTGTACAGAGACTAGTCATCAACTCCTTGGCGCTTTCTCTACTTCATCCCCCTGGTAACAAATCCTTGGGTTTCAGCTAGGAGCTAGCAATATATTCTATGGTAGATAGGAAAGCTGCCCTGTGGTCAGCTAGAAACATACAACTAATGGAAGGTGAGCAGAAGTTACATGGATGATGCACAAGTCACAATCTTTAAAATGGCGACCAACTGTCTTGTACCTTGTCTTTCCCTGTTCCCTGGGTTGGGGAATGGATGAAGCTCTGACTGCTAGTCTCAGCCACATGGACAAGGGAAAAACAAGGCCCAGATGAGCAGGAGCCTCCTGCCTGTCTGCATGACCACACGGTACAGAATGTTACTAACCCTGGGTCTACAAAGAGAAGCAGTAGCTTCCATCTTGGTTGAACGACAATACACTTTTGCTATCTCTGATGCTGTAGTTTGACTTACACCCTAACTACTACCCACTTCCACTCTTCTTTGAGAAGAGTAAGTCTCTGCTTGGCACAGCCAAGCATGTCATCTCTACGACAGCACTTGGCACATTATGTGTAATTATTAGGTTGTTAATTTTGTATCTCCAAGATTGTGTGCAGCGACGGCCAGAGCTTGGGTCTTTTTCATTCTGATATCCCTATAGCCTAAAAAAAAAGTTTACCATATAGCAGATTTTCACAAGATTACAGTTCAACAGCTCCAGAAATTTCCCATCAGACTGTCCCATGAAATCTTCAAATGTCGGGCCGGGAATATAGCTCAGTGGTTCCAGCGCCTGTCTTGCAAGCGCAAGAGCCGGGTTCAATCCCTGGTAACCACATACAATACTGGGCATGGAGACTCGCCCCAGCAGCAATCAGTACCACATACCACAGTGCCGGATGTGATGGCTCACGCCTGTAATCCCAGCACACGGGAGGCAGAGGCAGGAGGATTGCTGTGATGTGAGTTTGAGGCTGAGCTCAGGGCCAGCCTGAACCACAAAGCGAGACCTTGTCTCAAAAAAAAAAAAAAAGAAAGAAATCTTCAAATGTCTTCCTTATGGCAGAAGGAATAATTATGAGCAGAAGAGCTTGCCCATTTTGGATTTTCAGAAAAGTGTCTGAGGAAGAAGTGGGGCTTCCAGTACATAAAAGACATGGCAGGAATGAAGCCACTGGATTTGCAGGCATTGCTGCTGCCATTCCTAATTACCAGAATAATAAATGCAGGCTTCCCTAGCAGTATCTGCCCACCCATCTCCTGAAAATCAGATTTTAGGCTAGGTACCAGGGCTGGACAAAGAGAAATATCAAAGCATCTGCATAAGAAAGCGATTTAGGGATGTTACGCCAAAGGCATATCATAGAGACATTTAGACACTTATGAAACTATTCCAAAGGCAATGGAGCAAAAGTCAAGAAGGCACTGCTAGTGCTCAGGAAACCAGCAAACACAGGAACTGGAGAAGATTGTCACTAATGACTCACTACCAGCTGCACAGGAGTAGCTGGCAGTCCTGACACTTCACAGAAGGGACTCCTAGCAGCACTGGCAAAACTTCTTATCTGCCACTGCTAAGGCCCACAAGCTCTCCCATCAAGCCACCAGAGCAACCACGGCTTCCACTTTTCTCTCACTGCCCAGCACCAGGGAAATTCTTCCCACTAGTGGATCTTCAGAGTGAGGGCAATGGAAATATCTGCAGGTTTCCCAATCCTTAAGTAGAGAGCATCCAAGAAGAGCACAGATGGCACTGAGCACCAGCAGACAGCAGTGGACTTAGGGCATGGTTAAAAGTGCAGGTCCCAGGCCAGGGATTTAGCTCAGTGGTTCCGGCGCCTGTCTTACAAGTGCAAGGGCCCGGGTTCGATCCTTGGTAACCACATTCAACAATATTGGGAATGGAGACTCATGCCCACCAGCAATCAGAACTACATACCACAGTGACAGGCATCGTGACTCACTCCTAGAATCCCAGGGAGGCAGAGGCAGGAGGATTGTTGTGAATTCAAGGCTGAGCTCAAGGCCAGCCTGAACTACAAAAGTGAAACCCTATCTCAAAAAAAAAAAAAAAAAAAAGAAAAGAAAAAGTGCAAGTCCCTCACACACACACACATACACATTATCTCCCTCTCTCTCTCTATCTCTCTCTCTCCAAACTACCTCACTCCAACCGTATAATTCTAACATGAGAATGTGGTTTCCTGGAATACAGCACATTCTGTGCTCAGACAACTTAAAGGCATAACCTTAAAATGACTATAATTCCCTTCTCAAGATTGTAGACATCCTAAGTCCTATTCTCACACCATGAGTTCACTTAAGAAGTGACTCTCTGGAACCCCTTCAGGTAATTCTAGGGCCCAGGCTGGCCCAGGGAATGAAGAACAAGTCCCCTTGTTTCCTGTCCTAGCACAGCCATGAGTGGGTGGCTGGGAAACTTTACAAAAGAAAGCACAGGACTTGGGCATCATTTCACTCCGTGGTAACTGAGCCATCATTTTCAAACAGTCACATAAGATGTGACTCTCATATCACAGGGTGGTAATGACATTGCATTTAGGCTCAGCAAAGTGGTCCTTTGTCCTGCCTTGAGAGATGGCCTCCATCTATGCTGCCCCTGCGGCCCCGTGCCGCCTCTGCACCAGCTTCTCCCAACTCCTACTCGGCATGTGGAGCAACCCGTCCCCAGATGCTTGAGCTCATTGGCACACACTGCACCAGCATCCACCCAAACAGGAGCATGTGGATAAAAGACCCCAGTCTTGAAAACAGCAACCCGGGAGGCAAGGTGGCTTTGCACACAGGATCCTGGATGTGCCTCCCAACTGCTAGGGAGAGAGACAGCTTCCACCTGCCGTCCAACCTCACAGAGGAACAGGGGCATGGAAAGGATGGCCACCCCGAGGTCACATGTCCTCTCCAGTAACAGTCTTCCTGCTCTGCACCTCTGTCTCTGCTTTTGCTCAGCTGTGCCCCATCCCTTCTTCCTGCCCCTCCTGAACTCTCTGTGACTACCAGAGTAGTATGCGGAGGGCCTGACTCACTCATAGGGAGTCTTCTTTGTCCTTCTGGAAAGCTATGGAAGTATAGTGTGGTTTTGATAGGAATGCTTGGGGGCAGACTCAGGTGGGTACAAAGAGAACCCTAGAGTCTTACAATGATGAAACCAGCTCTCAGAGGCAGGGCTATAGGGCCAAAGGCCTAATCTATAAAAATGGGATTTTCTTCCTCTGTGCCCAGGGCACCCAGGGAACTGATGCTGACAGATGCTTGAGAACTACTCATTCAAGGCATCTCCAGCCACGGATGTCCCGGTGCCCAGGGTCGGGAATGAGAAAGATGAGGGCTGCACAGGGAGAGTACGTGGCTCTGTGGACCTCAGCGTGGGATTCCTCACTGTCACTGAACCGCAACAAATTTCATTTCCAGGCTGCAAGAAACAGTGAAGTCGGTAATTGAGAATAGCCAGGCTCAACTTCTGCTGGCTTTACTCTTCTGTCGCCTTCTGAGGTCAAGTATGTGAAGAAGCGTCACAGGGCTGTGAAACGACTACAGCAGCCCAGAGGTCCCTGTGAGCAAGCGCACAACTTCATTCTGCCATCTTTCTGCCAGGGAGGCTGTTACTGCTAGTGTCCCACACATACTCCCTCTCTTCTGCAGCCCAGAAAGTTTCCTGCCAGGCTTCCGAGTGACAAGGACCGGTTTCCTGTAAGTTACCATGAAAAGCAGGTATGTCTCGCCCTTGGGAACCAGGAACCTCTGCCTCAGGGTGCACTTTGCTACGGGCTGGACTCCTTGCACAAGGAGCTGAGAGGCTGCAGCTCTGTCCTAGACTTAGAAGACCACTGGATCCATCATCACTCTCACAAACCCTGCACTGGGAAGGACCTGGAATCCACTCCAGCCCAAGGATACTGTGCTCAGTGGACATCCTAGGGCAGCGTGGTGAAGCGATGACATGTGCACTGCAGCGTGATGCAGTGAAAGCTCTAAAAGGTTCACCATGACTGTCCTAGGGTCAGGATATAGAAGGCAGAGTCATAGCACCACAGCTGAGTGATATGTGTTACAGGTCAGCAGAGGTGTGGCTGGGGAGGACGTATCTCCCTACCCTGCCCCTCTCTTTCCTTTTCTTCCTGGCTGTTAGGAGCTGAGCAGCCTTTCCTGTACCATGCCCTCTGCCATGCTGATTTCTCTCTGGAGCTGGCTGACCATGGACTGAAACCTCTAAAGAATCAAGAGCCAGAGCAAATCGCTCCTCCATTGAGTTATACATGGCAGGTATTGTGTCTCAGCCGTGAGAAGAGTGATCAGAACAGTGAGAGAAGAATCAAGTCTCTGAATAAGTGCACTCAGCTCAAGTGGATTCTTCTCCAGATGCTCAGATTCAACTGGCTCAAACACAAGCTAGCGCTGAAGCTCTGGACATCGGTTTGCCAGCCGCCTCCCGCCTGCTTCCCCAATGGGATCCACACCCACAGAGCACATGCGGTACAGCTCATGCTTACAAACCCATGGCACCAGAGGCAGGGACAACACAGAACTTCCTGTCTTCCCTGGTGGCCTCCCTGTGGCTCTGGCACTTCTACACCAGCAGATCCACACCAGAGTTTCCACTTCAACATAAATAATAAAATAAGGTCAACAGAAGATTGAAACGGTCCCAATTCTCTCTTCCCAGAAAGTCATTTGACATGAGCACTACACCACGTTACTACTTTTTCCTACTGGGGATATGGTAGCTGAATTCCAGGAATGCTATCATAACTTCCTTTGTTCTCTAAGGAGACTCCTGTGTACAGTTCACAAACTCCTCTTTTTTTCTTTCTTTTGACAGGGTCTCATTTTGTAGTTCAGGCTATCCCTTAGCTTAGCCTCCTGCAATCACATCACAGCAATCCTCCTGCCTCTGCCTCCTGAGTGTGGTATTACAGACGTGAACCACCAGGCCCAGCACTGTGGTATGTGGTACTGATTGCTGCTGGGCGTGAATCTCCACACACAGCATTGTTGTGGTTATCCGGGATAGAACCTGGGCCCTTGACAGGCGCCTGAATCATTGAGCTAAATTCCCAGCCCCACCAATGCCTCTTTAACCCTAACTCCACTATCTTTACCTTTCACTTCTCGAGGGTGTCAGCAACTTGCAACTCTGCGAAACCTGCAGTGGCCTCTGTGTGTCTTCCATCCTCCTTATCTCTGTTCTCTACCCCTACTGATTTTCCGTAGCTGGATCCTTGCTCACATTTCTCCCACTCTTACCCAACTCCACTCTCCTCTCTTTTCCCTCAGACAGACAAGTGACACCCAAATGCTAGCACAGGCGGTAATTTCTCTCTAGAATCCCCTTCCACATCGCTAAATGCTCACTGAATCCTTCGACAGTATTCCTATGCTAGTGAAAACTATGATCGAAACTCAATTCACTCTGAAAATGACAAACTTAGATTTTTCAAGAGTTAGAGTTTATAAGTCCTTCTACTTACGTTCTACATTATTCCATTTAAGTCCTGAAAAGTTCCTGTGATGTGGGCCAGGCGAGCATTGCAAATCTTATTTCCTAGGTGAGGAAACTGGTGACTCAGAGGAATTGCTTGAGGACCAGAGGGCAGCTACTGACTCAGCTAGAGCTAACCTGAGTTTTCTTCATTTTACTTCTCAGCTCAAAGATCCAAACATCATCACATCCTGCGATGTTGTTTTTTCTCCCTAATCTCTTTCATCCTGATCCTAATCATCTTCTGCCACTATGCTACTCTAGGCTCTGTCCCCAGCCTCCTGGATTATTCACTAGCAAGCCTCTTGCTTCACCTTAATGTTTTTATTCTTCACCCACACATGAAGCATCTGGATTATTGCCACTAAATCATCTGCTACAGGACTTATCTTAACTTTTCAGGGAAAAGTTTCAATATTATACACTTCAGAATCTCTATTTGTATAGGAAATTGTCAGACACATTACATTTTTGTGCAGTCTAGTAGCAGAACCCGTTGCAAACTGCCCCCCAACGCACGGTCCTTGTTAGCTTTACCCACTGACCCTCCTGATCATTTTTTGGCAGTACCAGGGTTGAACTCAAGATCTCTTGCTTGCCAGGCAGGTGGTGCCTTCTGCACCTTTATAGCTAATCCAGGCACCAACTTTTGATTGTCTAGTCTTCTGATTCTTTAATTCTCCATTTGATTTATTTCTCCTCTAATTGCTATTAATTTTCTTCCTTCTATTGTTTCATTTAGTTTGCTCTTCTTTTGCTAATTTCTTAAGGTAGAAATTTAGGTTATTGGTTTCAGATCTTCTCAAATCAAGGCATGAAGAGGCATACATAACTCTTTGACATGTGCTTCAGCTCTACCTCATAAGCTTTGGTAGGCTGTGTTTTTATTCTCCTCAACCTCAATCGTATTTTCTAGTTCTCTTTGTAGTTTCTTTATCTGTTGTTGAAGTGTTGTTTAATTTCCACATTATTTGTGAATTTCCAAAAAACATGGATATGTGTGTACCATAATATAGTATCCTTAACTCTTTGGGGAAGAAATCTGGATGGAGAATATCTGGATCAAATGGAATTTCTATGTTTAGTTCTCTGAAGTATCTCCATACTGATTTCCACAGTGGTTGTACCAGTTTACATTTCTACCAACAATGTAGAAGGCTTCCTTTTACTACACAGGTTTGTTAGCATTTGTTATTATCTGATTTCTTGATCATGCTCATTCTTTCTTGAGTAAAACGGAATTTCAGTGTTATTTTAATTTACATTTCTTAAATGACTAGTGATGAGCATTTTTTCATGTTATTTGTTAGCCTATTGTACTTATTCTGAGAAATATATTCATTTTAGTTGCCCATTTATTGCCTGGGTCTTCTATTTTATATGGCCTAATTTCTTTAGTTTCTTATAAATTTTAGATATTAGTCCTCTGAGATATAGCTGACAATTTTTTTTTCCAATTTTGTTGGTTGTCTTTTTACTTTCTTCATTGTTTCTTTTGCTGTACAGAAGCTTTCTATTTGATATAATCCTATTTGTTAATTCTTGATGTCATTTCTTGTATAACGGAGACTCTATTTAGGAAGTCCTTGCCTATGTCTATGTCTTCAAGAGTTTTAGCAATTTTATCTTCCAGGAGATAAAGTGTTTCTATTTTAAGTCTTTAATCCATTCTTATGTTAGTGCTTTATCACATACCATTTATTTCTTTAGTACTTTTTAATACTTTATTTGGTATTTTTACTTGAGTATTTTATTTAGTATTTAGTACATGGTGAGAGATGTGGCTCTAGATTCAAGCTTCTGTCCACATACAGCCAGATCTCATAACACCATTTGTTAAAAGAGACTCCCTTTCCTCCTGCATATGTTTTTGGTCCCTTGTCAAAGATCAGATGCTTGGATGTGCCTGGAGTGTTTCTGTATTCTCTGTTCTGTTTCACTGATTCACACATCTGTCTTTGTGACAGTACCTAATTTCTATTGTATATAAAAACTTTGCTCGAATATCTCTATTCCTCTGCCCTATTTTGTGTAAGGAATTGCCATGCCAATTACATTTTCATACTTCATAAGTCATAAATATAGTTGCTTAAATCAGGTGGGAAAAGAAAAAGACACTAAAAATACACTTATATTATCTTTTATGTTTTCCTATGTAGTTACTTTTCCTACTGTTCTTTATTTCTTTATGTGGATTTGAGTTATTGCCTCGTGTTCTTTCATTTTAACCTAAAAAAATTATCTTTAGAATTTCTTACATGGGAAGTCTTATAAAATGATTTCAGTTTTTGCTTATTTGAGAGTGTCTTAATTTCTCTGTCACTTTTCAAGGATATATTTTACCAAACATAAAAATTCTAAATTGGTAGTCATTTATTCATTGTTTTGCATATGTCATAATACTGCTTTCTGGCCTAGAAGGTTTTTTCGGATGGGCAGCCAAGCTGCTCCTCTTATCGAGAATCCCTAAGATGTGTCAAATCTCTTCTCTCTTGCTGTTTTTAAGATCATCATTATGTCTTTGACTTTAGACAGATTCTAGTGGATCTCAGTTTGGGTTTCTAAGTTTAATCTATTTGGAATCTGTTGAGCCTCTCAGACGTACAGATTTATATTTTCTGCAAATCCAGAGAATGCTTGAATATTATTGCTTTAAATTGTTTTCTCTTTCCATTCTTTCTTTGGTCCTCCTATTATGCATATATTGGTATGCTTTATTGCATCTCACAAGTCTTTGTTCATTTTTATTATATCCCATTCTTCAGAAAAGAATATAAACTATTTTCATATTCTTTCTTCTGTCAGTTCAAATTTGTGATTGAGTTCTCTAGTGGACTTTTTATTTCAATTATTATACTTTTCAACTCCTAAAGATATAGTCAATTTTCTAAAAATTTCTAACTGCATACTGGTACATTCTAATGAACAAAATAAATTCTCATACTCTACTAATTTTCGTAATATCTACATCTGGTGCAGCTTCTGAAGTCTTAACTGAACAGTGATTTACTTATGGGCTTAGAACTAATAAGTCTCCCAACACTTGCTGAGAGGTTTTGTGTGGGTACTGGGGTAGAGCTTCAAGGTCTCAATTATTTACAAGTCTGCCCATTCTTCATTCTGTTATATAAAGCCTCAAAACCAAGCCTAAGGTAAGTGATGAGGGCCTTCTGACGTATTAACCTGTATATGTGCACAGTCCTGAATGTGTGTGGGACTTTCTAGAGTCTTAGGACTATGCCCAAGCATTTCAAGGCCCCCGTGAATTTTCAACTCTTCAAATTCTCCTTTTTAAATATTTTAGTCAGTCTCTTTGCCCCAACCAGTATCACTACATTATACATCAATTATGTTGTATACTTACCATTGATTGTTTTTGACCAATACTATAGTGACAGGACCTCTTTGCATTCAACGGGCCCTGACTCTTCAAAGCAAGACAATCCCTGAGAACAGGGCATTTCTAAGGAGTTGCCAGACAAGTACAGCAGATGTAGCTTTGGTGGATTTTATACTCAGCTACCATACTTATAAGGTTGTTGGGTTTTTACAAATACTGCAGAGATCCAGGAAGGCCAAGAGCAACAGGGCAAGTTAACCTGCCACAGCTCACTCTCTTTACCACGATTCGGCCATCCAGATGTTCCTCAGATTGTTTAGCATTTTTGGATAATTTCTAGAGCCCTGGAAAGGTTGATTCAGACAGTTTTTGCCAGTGTTCTCACGGCTTTTATGGAGGCATAGTTATTTTGGAGGTACCTACTCTGCAGCTGTTTCAGTCACTAGCTTCCGCATGTGTTTTTCTGATCACTAAAAGTCCTTTCATGCAGCTTCCATGCTTAGAATACTTAGTGCTTACACCATGATGAGCAATCACAATAGTAATAAGTCGCAGTTCCTTAAATAATTCTCAGTCTGCAAAGAATCTTTCTATTTCAAACAAGACCCATTTAGACGACACTGCCCTTATCTTACAGATGAGGAAACTAAATGATTTGTCGTGTTCTCAGTGAGGCGAGATTCACTGCAAGATCCGAATCAAGCCTGCCCGCTGTCAATCTCCCACACACTCCTGCATTAAGCCCCAAGCGCCTAATCTCGACCCAACCACTGGCCAGTGCTCCACATCCTGTCAGTACAGCATGCTCCTTGTCCCATGTCCTTACATCACTGTCAGCACCTGTTTCCCCAAGCCTGTCAACTACGAAGGTGAAAAGGTCTATCTTAGGAGAATAATTATCATTTAACACTGTCTCATATCTGTAACAAATGGAAAACTTAAAACGTCACACTATGGATATGAAATACCGGAAGAAACAATCATTAAACTAGCATCTGATAAATGACAGGCACTGGGGTTGGTGATGATGATTCAATGATGAATATGGAGTCTGGTCCCTATGTTCAATGAGATTTCCACAGAAAGAAAAAGGGTGGCGAAGGCCACCCACAGGCCTGGGGACCACTGGGAGCAGAACCCACCTGCCCAGCTGACCACACACCGCTGTCACCTGGGCCCGATCATCCTGATCTTCGATGGATGTTTGTCTGGATCTTCACTGGCTTCACCTGTGGCTGGGCAGCAATAGCAGTATCTGCCCACACTTGGGAGCACGAGCAAAGGACAAACAGCAAAAACAATAGTAGGGCTGAGGCTCTGTGCGGCTCCACGGGCACACTTAGGGACCCACTTACGTGGAGACAAGGGGCACAACCTATGGACTGTCAAGATCTACGTGTAGTGACACAAGAATTTTGTAGGTTTTTTGTTTTGTTTTGTTTTTGTTTAACTACTTTACAAAGTCTCCTACAAGAAATTTATTTTAGAACCAGTAATGGGAATTTCTTTGCTTCCTTTGAGAAATGGGTTTTTCTTCTCCCTTTCTGACAGCTTTTAATACTTTTGAAATCACAGCACCCTTTTCACCTGGGCTGCCAGGAAGCTCAGTGTTAAATGCAAAGCCTAAGTGTAACAATTGTAGTTACAATTGAATTTCAGGTTCATTCTTTCCTAGTCAAGATAAAATACATTTATAGTTTCCCTCATCCAAATTCTTTATTTCTATTGTTATTCTCTCACTAACTTAAGACAGTCTCAATCAGTTAACTGAAATGCCTGATAGAAAATTCAGACTGCAATGTTTTGCTATTTTCTGTATTTGTCTATTTGGGATTTTTTGTTTGTTTGTTTGTTTGTTTAGATCAGGTCTCACTTTGTAGTTCAGGCTGGCCCTGAGCTCAGCCTCAAACTCACATCAGCAATCCTCCTGCCTCTGCCTCTCGAGTGCTGAAATTACAGGCGTGAGCCACCACGCCTGGCACTGTGGTATGTGGAACTGATTACTGCTGGGGTGAGTCTCCACACCCAGTATTGTATATGGTTAACCGGGGATTGAACCCGGGCCCTTGCACTTGCAAGACAGGCGCTGGAACCACTGAGCTAAATTCCCGGCCCCTGTCTATTTGATTTTTGATAGGGGTGGAATACTGACCGAGGCTAAAAAGAATAAGAGAGCTGGGAGTGGTGATACATTATGTAATCCCAACACTCTGGGGGTTGAGGCAGAGGTAACACTGAGTTGGAGGCCAGCCTGGGCTGCACAGCAAGACTCTGTCTGCCCACTGCCGAAAAAGAAAAAAAAAAAAAAAAACTGAAGAGATATTTTCTCTGGCTCAGCTAAAGAACTGTGTCTGTCCTTGCCTCAGAAGTTATTACCAACTTGTCAATTTGTGTGGCTAAAGGCTAATGCTTCTAACCACTGAGAAGACAACACCATCCAGCCTGGTAGGGGCAGTGGGCCAGCGAGGGAGGACAGAGGCCCTGAGAATGTCCCCCGAGCCTGAGGAGGGGCAAGGCGCAGGGCTGAGACATCAGGGGAATCACAATGGAAACTAATGAACAATGATGTAGGGACAAGAGAGCTTCGCGTCTCTTCACATGGACATGGAGGGAGAACTGGCCTCCGACCACCAGCCTGGACCTCAAACTAAAGAGTCCAGGCTCTTGGAAAGGATCAGAACCTGCCCGGAAGCTTTTAAATCACCCTCAGGGTGGGAAGAGGAGGTACTCTCAAAAGGCAGGCTGGATTTCCTGCCAACTCAGCAGGTAGAAGCTTGGCATTGTTTAAATTTGATTTAGAGAAATACAAGAAACGTGACATTTCTTGGACCCTACTGTTGTGGCCTGAAATTTACGTCTACCACATGGGACATAAATAAATGAGTAAGTAAACAAACCTGAAGCCTGAGTATCTGGGATGAATTCTTCATTTACCGTGCATCCACCATCAGGGTCCTACAGCCGTGAATGCACAGGGAATAAGGGGAGCTTCAGGATCAGCTTCAGGGGGGCAGTAAAGAGCACAGAGTTCCAGATTTCACCAGGCTTACAATTTAACATAGCGTGTGTCAGCAACAAAACACTGACAAGAAAAAGAACTGCCATACAGATGCCCGCTCCGTTTTTATTAAGCACTCACACTACACACATTAAAAGGCAAAAAGACAAGGGTGAGCAGTAAGACAGTGCCTAGCAGGTAAGAAGCACACGGGTTGGTGAGGAAGATAAGAAAGGAGATGATAATATGCCAGAGAAGGGATATGTGCTACAAAATGTCATTTGCATAAAATGCTGTAGTAGGGGAGGTAATTTCTGCATGAATGATTCAGGAGGGTTAAAGATGAATGGGGTGTTGGGCTGGACTTTGAAATGAGGAAAGGATGTGGAGACAGTCTGAGGAGTGCTACGAGGAGCTCCCACCCGCTCATCTCAGGCCTGCAGGGGTAGATGTTTCATCGTGGATGGTCCTCACTGCGATCAAGAACAAATGGATAAATGGTGGCACGCGTGCACTGGTCCCTGACAGGAACTTAGAAGACACAGCCAGGTATTCAGATTGTGAGCTACAGGGAAGGTGATAAGGAGTCACCGATCTTCCAGCAAAGAAGGGCCATGAGAAGAATGAAGCTGTTGGGCAATGACTTGAATCATGTGAAGAACGAGGCATTCAAGCAGATGGATGAAGCAGCTAAGGGACAGGAGTCATGCAGCCACGGAAAGCTCCCGGGCACCTGAACTACCATAGAAGCAGAGGGTCACAGAGCGAGTGGGGAAGATGCAAGAGAGTTCCCAGATACCGAGAAATAAGGAACTGGGGGAAGAAGGAAGATGGCACACAGGAGGGGATGATCCTGAGGTTTCGGGCTTAGGTGACCAGGGAGGACAGAAGAAAGAGGATTTTGGAGAAATGATGAGCAGGTGAGAGTACCCTGAGCCTCGGGTCCTTGTGGGCACTCTAGTGAGATATGTAAGGGGTACCCCATGTACAGACATGTCATATAAGTGTGCCTAATGTTTTATACACTATAATCTGATCTTTTAAAACTGATATATAAGTGGAGACCACAGTCATCTTACCAAAGGATTCTTTACCTTATAAAAGCATTTATAATGGGTACTTGAAATAGTTAGCTCCCTTGGTGAATATAAAATAGGCTTTAATATTTTTTTAAAAGGTGACTTACACCTCTCTTTTCAAAAATCCATCTATTGTGTTAAGTAAAGCATATCTGTGTATGAATATGGAATGAACTGGGAGACTTGAGCCAGGTAAAATTAATCAGGGCATCTCTCATGAAAGACACGAGGAATCTTAAAGGCAATACTGAAAGGAAGGCATGTGAATTATTGAAGAAACAAGATCAGGGCATCAAAAAAGTAGAGTTCTGCAGTTCTCGCATGATGCACTGCGTCCCAAGTCTCCCAACTGCTCTTTCATCCTCCTCTTTGCAGGGATGCAGCCTGGAAAGCAGGAGTCCAGCTCCACCTACAGTCTGCTCCAGCCCTCTTGGTACCCACTCCATCCTTCATGATGAGCTGGATGAGGTGAGAACCCTTGGAGCCTCAGAAACCTCGATAGCTCTTGCTTCTGAACAGATCCTGTATGTACCTCTTGCTCCTTCCCGCTCCACTGCCACCATCATCACCACTGGCCTGGGTGGTGGGAACAGCCTTTTGAGGTCTCCCAGCTTAACCAAGTTGGGTCGTGACACTCCTTTCCTTAAAATGCTCTTCTGGCTTCCCATTTCCTGCTGAATCCAAGACAAAGCCCTTTCCCACGGTTTCAAGACCCTCCTTGATGCGGCCCCTATTCCCTCTCCCTGCACTCCCTATGTCTCCTCTCTGCCCTCATCCTACTCGCTCCCGTCTAACTCCACTAGCCCTTGTTATTCTTCACATACTCCAGGCACAGACTCACCTGAAGTGCTTGCTCAGGTTCCTCTCTCCACCTTGATAGCTGCAAGGCAAGGTCCCTCACTTCAAGTTTTTCTCACTCTCATCCATGTACTCCTGCAACCTGCCATCTGTCCCTCTTTAATGTTCCCACTCCCCTATCCAGCTCTTTTCTTTTTAAACAGCAATTACTTCCTCTGACTGACTTTATCGATTTTGCGTATCATTTTCTAGCCATTTCCCTGGACAAAACAAATGTTGGTAGGGTTCCTTTTTGTTTTTACTTTTGTACCTAGCCCATAATAGCTGTTCAATAAATAATGTAGGAATGAGTCAATGAATGAGTGAAAAAGACAAACCATGAAGACAAACACAAGGAGAAAAAATACAAATCAACAACTCCAGGCAAAATATGGCTCTTGTGGCCCAGTCCAGGAAGGGCCACAGTCTGCCTGTGGGGCTCAGACAGGGTATCAAAAAGTTCTAGGACTCTCTACATTATCAGGAAGAGATGGACCAGATGGTCTTTTTTTGTGCTCTCCCATAAATTATTTACTTAATTCAATAAAAACACACCAAGAACTTATTATGTACCAGGTCAGGTGCATATAAAGATGAATAAGACAATACACTACAATCGTCCCTCCCCACACTCCAGAAAGATCCACTTGCAAATAAAGAATCAGAACACAACATGATAGCAGTGTGTAGTTTGATCTATAGTAAAATAATACACCGCTCATTTCATACACAGAAATCACAGATGCAGTGGTGACAGAATCAGTGCTGGGTGTGGGCAAGGAAAGATGAGGACCAGGGAAAGCCTGTGAGGCTGCAGGGTGTCTGCCTGCATCCTGGAAACTAGGACCAGAAAGACAGACACTCTGTATTACTGTTAAGTTTACAGATCGTCAATTTCACATACTGTACTCCATGACAACATGACAAAGACTTACTACTTTATTATGAGATCCTTTAATCAATGACAAGTCGATTTTTTTCATGTGATTGTTTCTTTGCACTCCCATTAGTAAGCCTTTTACAGCCACAAGTTGGGGAAAGACAAGCCTTTTGTCCTGACCCATCAGAGTTCCCAGAAATATTTGGAAGGACTCAGCAGTAAAATAATACATCACTCATTTCATTCAGCCACTGTATTCTGCTTGCAAATACCGCACACTGTGCTCTTAGAATAAACACACTGGATAGAGCTTTCTTTCCTTGAGAACCTAAGGCTCCCATTCAAAGCAAGCAATGTTTTTCCTCCTGCATTCCCGATTACTATTATTTATTGACAACACCACCATCTTCATGGACACATTGATTTATTAAGTTCCTTTTGTGCCTAGGATGTAATTCAGAGTGAGATAAACACATATGTAGTCAGTCTCTCCATTCTAGAAATTTGTACTTCGATACTCCATATTAACAGTGCACAAACCAGAATCTTCTAGAAAGTATATACTAGCTACACTCCATCCTGAGTGCATTTGGGCATGAGGTTCCCTATCCACTGAGCACTAGAAATTCAGAACAGATACACTCACAGGAAAGCACCACCAGAGAAACCCTCAGAAACGATATCAAGACTGGAGGTGCAGAATCAGTGTCAGGAGCCACACGTACGCAGGAAGAGACCAATGACCGTGTTGCTCAGGGACAGTGTCAGGTTCAAGGCATAGGCAAGGATGGGACTAGTGAAGCATCTGACTGACATGTGCAATTCAGGGCTCAGGAAGACATGGAAACTGGCCCAAACCTGAACTCTGGAGCTTGTTCCTATGTTCCTCAATCAAGGGATCTGCTAAGGTTAAAAAACCAGGGGGCCGGGGAGTTAGCTCAGTGGTTCCGGCGCCTGTCTTGCAAGCGCAAGGGCCTGGGTTCGATTCCCCGGTAACCACATAACAATACTGGGTGTGGAGACCCACGCCCAGCAGCAACCAGTACCACATACCACAGTGCCGGGCGTGGTAGCTCACGCCTGTAATCCCAGCACTCGGGAGGCAGAGGCAGGAGGATTGCTGTGAAGTGAGTTGGAGGCAGAGCTCAGGGCCAGCCTGAACCACAAAGCGAGACCCTGTCTCAAAAAACCTAAAAAAAAAAAAAAAAAAAAAACCAGGGCACCAAGCTGAGCTCAGATAGGACAAGTCGGAAACACTTGTCTCCAGCCTCCACACCCTGATTTCCCAGGTTATGTCCACAGTCCATCAATCAAGGAAGAAAGTCTTTCCTAACTTCCTTTTTGGGGACAAAAGATAAGACAGACCTAGGAGGGACTTCTGTGATTCCTGCACATTCTGTTAAGAAGCTTATTGCCGGCCATTTCTCCCTATTTCCTCCTGGAGAGGGTCAGCAAGCTCCAAGTAACGTGTAGCATTTGACAATGGAGTCTTTTGGTGACATCTTTGCTCGGCCTGAAATCCCTGCTCCTCTTTCCCTGGCCTCCTCATTCTGAACTATGATCCTGCTGTCACTGCTGCAAAGGCAAAATGAGAGACAGACTAAAACAATAATAATGATATGACATTTCTATTGATCAAATTAAATTATGAGCAGTCAATGGGCTAATATCACTTTTCATGGGTTCTTTTAATCCTCACAGCAGCCCAATGAGGAAAGTGCTATTATATCTACATTTTATAGAAGGGGAAAAAAAATGAGAGAAGATGTTGAAATAATGTGGCCAAGTCCCAGAGACAGGGTTGGAATCTCAGTACGCTGACTTGGGCCTACACGGATACCCAGCACAGAGCCTTGGTAAGACACTGCTTGGAGTGATATTTGTTTACATTTGCTGAATACAATATGGAAACCTATGATAGTACCCGGCTCTTGAATAGTACCTTTTGACTGAGAGTTTACAGGCTAAATTAGACCCACAGAAATGAGATATCTGAGTCTTCAGTATTCATTTTCTTTTCAACAGAACCTAATTTTGTTTTCTGTTCTCCATAGCTCCTACCACTCTTGACTGCCCTGCTCACTCACTCATGCCGCTCATTTCACGTTCACAAGGCTTGGCTTAGAATTTTTAAGACCGTGTCACATCTGTCAGCTCACCTCATCTTTGAAATGCTTCTATAAGGGAGCCCAGACAGAAATCAAACTCCTTTTCAAATGGAGAAAATAAGGCTCTGGGAAGTTGAGCCCCTCACCTGTGGTCAGACGCCAACAAGTGGCCTGGGCAGAAGTGGGTCCTTTCCAGGCTTACTCCTTCCACAGGAGGAGCTCAGCTTCGAGGCAAGTCAGCCTCCCTGCAGACTCCTGAAGAGCCCAGGCAGCAGGGAACCAGTGATGTGCAGGGGATCTGCGCACTCCCAGGCAGAAAAGCGCGGTGTCTGACCTCGGAGCGCTGAGCCAGGCAGCCTCACCTTGCAGACCCAGCGAGGCAAGGAGACCAGGCAGGTGACAAACACCTGGCATGAGATCAGTAATAGGGCTGTTCATGAGCCTTTTTATAGTATAGCATCATTCCCTGGGGAAATCTGTGCTGCTGGAAAAATCCTAACTCATCCTGAATCTCAGACCCCATCACCTTCCTCATGCTGCACCCTCCCTTCTTATTTCTAGGAAAGTAAGAAAATAAGGCATCCTGCCCTGCCCAGATTCCCACCAGACGCTGCCCACTGGGCTTCAGAATCAGGGCTTCCTATGGATCCTGTTGAACACTTTCTTAGGTGACTGATGTGCACCACAGGTGAAACGTTTGACCTTTATATAAATCAGGACAAGGGGGAAGGGAGGCTTTGGTGCCGCAGTATCCGACCTAGCCTGAGGTAGTGATCTTAAAGGGTTTGCTTTTGGAAGAGATGGCCTTGAACAAGAGATGGCTGCCACCACTCATAGAATCATCCAAGAGAACAGTTTCAAAATGCAGCTTCCTGGGCCACAACACCTAAATCCTAAACTCTGCAAGCAGGCCCAGGACTCTCTACAGGCACCTCACATCCTACAGGACCAAAGCTTGACTGAGTCATCTTCTTGCCCCCACACAGGAAGGGGGTAAAACAGCCAAAGTGGTGCTGTGGGCGCCACAGCCTCGACCCTGCCCGTCTCTGAGCTCATTGGCAGCGCCCACAGTCAGCCTGCTCCAGGCAGTACTGGCTTGCAGCTCAGTACCAGCATCTTGGGGTTCCAGCCCCATGACAGGTGGACTGCTAAGCGAGTGGGATGCTTCCAAACACCTGAGAGCCAGTGCCCCACTCTCTGGGCGGAAAGGCCCTAACATGAGGGCCATGAGATCATCTTCCCGGAGCTCGGAGAAGGATGCATAGCATCACAGACGACCTCGCGGTCCAGGAAGATCCCTAGGTGTATGCGCCACCCGCGCCAGGAGAGGGTGGAGGAGGCAGGAACTCCATTTTTCATATTTTCTGTTAAAACAGAAATTATAAACTTGGGGCCTGGCTTTTGGAGAGAGGACACAGAAGTGCCCAGATGTACCTTTGCCACATCTCCATGGAGGCCCTGACGTGGGAGAATAGCAAGAGGAAGATAAGGCTCTTCTTTATCAGCTGACAGCTCTAACAGTTGTTAGACTATAATGTTCTACCTGGAAGCATGAAGGTGGAGAGGCCCAAACAATAAAACAGTCTTGGGAACACAAGGAAAGAGAGACGCTAGGAAGCACCCCCTTCCCACCAGCACCTGTGTGCTGCAGTGACTGATCACTTGATCTCAGATCTCAACACCTCCTTGCCTCAGACTCCAGAAAAGCCTCTTATGCCCTTTAAGACCAGCACTGAACTTGACCCTGTACCACTCATCAGAGCTCGGGGCTGTGCCTATTGCCTGGCAAAATGCTCCCTGCAGCCCACATACCCACCTTCCTTCCCTCGTCTCCCCCTCTGCCTGTCCGGCCAGCCTTCCTGCATGAAGGGAAAGAGAAAACCACGGGCCAGGAGAAATCTTCCGATCTGTCCTTAGAAATGCCTCCGATTCCCATAGGGCGCACTTTCTCCAGCTAATTCACTATAAAGTGGTTCATTTATCTAGCTACCTGCTTTCAAGTCCTTCTTTGTAGGTCTTGTCTTCTCCACTCTGGGTGTTGTGGTCCCTCTGTCCATGGCAGCGTCACCTGCCTTAGATCCCCTGCCCTGTATCTTTCTCAGATCTGTATCTTTGCCTCATTCTGAGGTATCACATGCAGCACTTACAAAATGCTTAGAGTCAGTTCAATCCCCAGTACAGACAAAAAAAAGAAAAAAAATACTTAAAGTGGAAATGATTATTGCTTAAAACTCTCCAGAAAAGTGACCCAACACACTGGCAGCCCCAAAGTCCAGTCAGGGTCCCCAGACACTCCTAACCACAAGCTGAGCTGGCTCGGCTTCGTGGCTGCCAGGCTCCAGGAGGCAGCCAGACGCCTGGCTGCGGAGCAGGACAGTGAAGAATCACACTGTCAGCTGCTTCTCTAGCTCCTGAACACGAGGTATGGGGGAGGATGAGAAGGAAAACAGAGCAGATCGGGCTGAGAAGACAGAAAGGTGGGACAGGAGGAGCTAAAGCAGGCAGCTCCTTTCTTACAGTGACAGGCAAAAGGCCAAGGCTGGAAGGAAAGACCGAGCTCCAGGCCTGCGGGCCCCTCACATCCACATTCCTTCACTGAGGATTCTGCTCAGCCCTGCTTTCCGAATCGCCTTCTGATTTCACATTAAACTTTACTACTACGCACAGCTTGTAAATGGCATCAAAACCATTTATGGCAGCCTTTATATGGCTTGGTTTAAATAATAAACATTTTTATTTTACTCTTCTGTGAAATGAAACTCTTGGGGAGCAAAACATGGCAAAGTATGGGGCCAAGAGAAGGGAAGGCAGGGGCCGGGGAGTTAGCTCAGTGGTTCCGGCGCCTGTCTCGCAAGTGCAAGGACCCGGGTTCGATTCCCCGGTAACCACATAACAACACTGGGTGTGGAGACCCACACCCAGCAGCAACCAGTACCACATACCACAGTGCCGGGCGTGGTGGCTCAC
>PVIR01029271.1:0-21269 GCA_004026965.1 Petromus typicus | reverse complement strand
TTCTTATATGAATTCACCTTCCAGATAAGCTGTAACCATGCTCAGTGTCTCCATTTCTCGAACATGCCAATCTCTTGATTCCTTTCATTTCTGGTACGTGCAGTTTTCTCTGCATGAGGTAATCACCTCCCACTCTTCAGCTGGTTAACACCATCTCTTTTTCTGTCTTAACTTCAAGGTAATTTCATCAAGAAATTGTCTTGACAAATTCTTACAAGACAGAAAGTGTATTTACCTATGACTGCCTTTCCCAAAGGTTTTGCTTTTACATTGTATCTTTTAGGTTGTTTGTTTTTGAAACAGAGTCTCTATATGTTTGTTGTCCAGGGTAGTCATGAACTCTCTGTGGAGTCTAGGATAGCCTCAAACTCTCAGCAATCCTCCTCTCTCAACCTCCTGAGTGCTAGGATTATAGGTGTGCACTACCATGCTTGATTCTTTTTGTATTTTTTTTTCTCTTTTTCTTAAAGCAGAGCTTTAAAGCAGGCATTGTGGTGAAATTCCTATAATCTCAGCACTCTGTAAGGTTGAGGCAGGAGGATCACAAGTCTGAATCCCACCTGGACAATGATTTAGTGATACCTTGTCTCAAGTGATACAAAACAAAACACTTTAAAATAAAAACAGAGCCAACCAGATGGGCAGTGTGTCTCAGTAAAACACCCTGGGTCCTATCTCTAGTCAAATTAAAAAAAAAATTTGAACATGGTAACACATTTCCACTTTGATAGAAGTGGCTCAAAAAGCTGCTTCCTTTCCTCTCCTTATCTGTCTCTGTTCACTGACTACTAACTGTATACGGTATCTAACAGTCAGAGAGGGTGACAGAAATGGAAGAGCTAGAGTTCTTGCTGTTCCCTTCTTCAGCCAAGCATTAAGTCCTCAGTTGTTTCCCTGGGAGAACTTTCAAGGAGAATCCAGTGTGGCTCAGGCACCAGTAAGGAGTAGATAGAGAGACTGGAAACATCTATGGTTGGCAGATGTGGCTGTACCCCTTTTCAATATTTAACAAGTACAAGGTGGCCATTCAGGCTAAATACCACTCAGTCTTGTTCTGTCCAACAGATTACCTCTTTGGTAACTCTATTCTCAACCTTTGTTTGCCCACATCAGTACAATTATCTTTTAGTTTAGTTATTTTTCTTGTTTATTTGTTTTTCTGTGTGTATTTTGATCTTCCCTTTTGACATGTACAACTGGTAAAAACAGTCGTAATATCTGCTTGTCACACTTGTGAATTGATTATTTAGATAGCACAAATCATATAATGGTTATATAACAAATATTTGCTAGATAAATGAATGAAAAAAATTCCCACAATTAATTAAGGTAAGCTTTATTTCCATAGGAATATACACCTTCCAAAATCAAAGCTGTTCTCACACTTTAACATTCTAGGTAGATCTTAGTGTAGATTGTCTTGCATTTCTTTACAAAACTACCTCTCATGAAATAGTAGCATCAGCTTTAAGGTCCCAACAAACTTACATTTCTCAGTCAGATCTCTTTGTGCTTGTCTTTTGCTGATACTTTTTCCAGGTTCCTATTTCTCATTTAAAAGGGGAAAAGTAAAACTTCTTATGAAGCATTCAGTGTTGACACAGTCTGTGACCATACTCCTTTCTGGCTGCATGTCTATCATGCTTTCCTTTCTTTTCTCTAGTATATCCTGAGACCAGCTATTCCATAAGAATACCTATGGAACTTTCTTTACTTGCTCTGCGGAGTGGAATCCTCTTCATCTTTCTAAACTCAGATTAGCTTGATTCCTGTGAAAAGCCTCTTGATACTGTTTTCTTGCTGAGTTCCCTGCTCTTATCCTTTCTCTCCCACTTTGAGTTCCTGTAGCAATGTATTCACAAATCCAGCAGAATATGTATTGCGCTGTCTTATAGCTTACATAATCAAGTACTGATTGTACTATGATAATATTATGTCAGGGTCTCCTTTGTAGAGTCTCAGCTCTTCAAAGAGAATGATATATTTTTCTCATCTTTGAGTAACTAGCACCAGTGTGGTTTCTGACTCAAGAGTTGGCACATTGAGCTCAGGGTCTATTTCTTGTTTGGATACAAATCATGAGGATCGTTGCAAGTTTAAAATATATGAGCTACAAAAGCAATTATAAGAAACAGGGACCTGGTGGGGGGTATTACAATCCTGAACCTGAAACTATACTATAAAGCCACCATGATAAAAACTGCTTGGTACTGGTAAAGCAACAGACCTGAGGATCAGTGGAGTAAATTAGAAGGTCCAGAAACTACTTTAGATACACTGAGTCACCTCATCTTTGAAAAAGGAGCCAAAAATCCTCAGTGGAGGAAAGATAGCCTCTTTAACAAATGGTGCTGGGGAAACTGGGCTTTAACTTGCCAGAGACTAAAGTTAGACCTGTCTCTTTCACCGTGTACCAAACTAAAATCAAAGTGGATAAGAGATCTAAATATTAAAACAGACCCTCTGAACCTGCTGCAAAACAGGTTAGGTAAAACTCTTGAAGACACTAGCTTAGGGAAAGATTCTTGAACAAAACCTCTATAGCATGAGAATTGTCAGAAGAAATTGACAAATGGGATCTCATTCTATTAAAAAGCTTCTGCACAGCAAGGAAACCACCAACAGAGCAAAAAGACAACCAACAATATGGGAAAGAATCTTTACCAGCTGTACCTCAGAAAAGGGCTACTAACTAGAATATATAAAGAGTTTAAACAAATTAGCCCACTCAAATTTAAAGACCCAATTCAAAAATGGGCATCTAAAATGAACAGGTACTTTTCAGAGGAAGAAGTAAGAGCAGCTAAAAAGTATATGAAGAAATGCTGAACATCATTGGTTTTTTGAGTTGCAGATGAAAACAACACCGAGATTTCATCTCACTTCACAAAGAATGGCTGCTATTTCAGAATTAGCTAACAACAAATGTTGGCAAGGCTATGGAGAAAAGGGAACCCTTCTCCACTGTTGGTGGGAGTGTAGACTTGTACAACCTCTATGGAAATCAGTGTGGAGATTCCTCAGAAAGCTAGGATTGGAGGTCCCATTTGACCCGGCCATCACTCTGCTAGGTATATACACAAAAGAATTAAAAGATTCATATCATAGTGACATATGTGCACCCATGTTTATAGCAGCTCCGTTTGTGATAGCTAAATCTTGGAAACAATGCCAATGTTCATCAGCTGGAGACTGGGTAAAGAAAATGTGGTTCTTTTATAGAATGGAGTATTATTCTGCTATTAAAAATAAGATTGAATCATTCATACTCAAATGGATGTACCTTGAGGACATCCTCATAAGTGAAATAAATAGGCTACAGATGTGTAAATATCATATCTTTTCTCTGAGAAAATAAAGTTATAAATGAGTTGTAGTATGTATAGTTAATATTGTGAAACAGAAAATATTTAAAAGGAAAGAGGGTGTAGGGGTAAATAACAAGGGGAAAAATGAATGTGATAGTAAAGAAAAAAGGAAACCAGCATTATATAGGGGGTAGGGGGCTGCAGGGTAGGGAAAAAGGGAAAAATGAGAATCAACTTATGTCATATTGTGGTACAAACTCTCAATGTTAATGTGATGATGATATGTATTCATAATGTACCAATAAAGGTTTAAATTAAATATATATATATGAGCTACATAGCCAGGTGTGGTGCATAGAACATGGGAGCTGGAGTCAGGCAAATTTGAATAAAAGTCCAAAGTTTTACTTATTATATGGCCGTGGGTGGGTGTCTTAGTCATTTTCTTGTCATGGAGACACAATATGTGATACTCACAATTTAAAAGACAGATTTATTTTGACTCAAGGTCAGAGTCCCTACTCAGCTGTCAGGCAGAACTGGCAGGGCAGAGGAGCATAATGAGGAAAGATGCTTACGTCATGGTGGCAAGGAAGCAGAGAGAGATGAAGAGTCAAGGAAGGAGATAGCAGTACACCCTTCCTGGTCTTGCTCTCAGTTACCCATCTTGAACCGGGCCCTACCTTCTAACAGAAACTTGGCTATTTGCCTCCATTGTCCAGTCTCCTCCATTAGTCCCATCTAGGAGTGCATGAGGCTCTTGAGGAACATCTAGGTGCAAACTGTGATATTGGCCAAAGATCCTAATCTTTCTGGAACTCATCTTTTTCTTTTTCTTTTTTTTTTAGACAGAATCTCGCCTTTTGTAGTTCAGGCTGGCCATGGACTCACAGCAATCTTCTTGTCTCTGCTTCCCAAGTTCTGGAATTATAGGCATGAGCCACCATGCCCGGCATTGTGTATGTGGTTCTGATTGCTGGTGGACATGAGTCTCCATGCCCAGCATTGTTGTATGTGGTTACTAGAATCGAACCTGGGCCCTTGCACTTGCAAGGCAGGACTGGAACCACTGAGCTAAAGCCCTGGCCTCATGGAACTCAGCTTTTGTAGTAGATAGAATAATGGTTTCCACAATATGACCACATCCTAATCTTTGAAACATATAAGTTGTTAGTAGGCACACATCCTAATCTTTGAAACATTTAAGTTGTTAGCATAGCAAAATGGATTCAATTTGCCAGTGATCAGATTTTAAAATAGATTATCCTGGACTGTCTGGTTGAGGCCACTATCACAAAAATCCTTTAAGTTGGAAGAGAGATACTGGAAGTGAGAATTAGAGATATAGTGACATTAGAAAGACTCAGCCCCATGTTCCTGACTTTGAGGATTACTTTGAGTCCGGAGAGTCCCCCACTTCCTTTCTGGGATCCCACAGAAAGGAATACTGCCTACTGACATCTTGATTTTAGCAGTGAGACCCTTTTCAGACTTCTAAACTATAGAACTGTATCAAGTCACTAACTTTACAGTAATTGGTTCTAGTAGCCACAGAAAACTAATATAATTTCTGTAATTGTAAAGTGAAATTAATAATAGATACCTTACTACATTTCCAAATATACATGATGTTTCATTATACTTCTAAGATATTGCAGGTAATGGATCAAATATGGTGCCCCATACATTGAAAGCATTTCATTAATGTTAAATTATCTCCTTCTCTTCCTGTCTGAATATACTTCTCTAGAAGATGTGTACCTCGCTCTTTATGATTAACATGTAATTGTATGATGGTGAAATGATATGTATATGTTATTGGAATAATCATTGAATGTAGTTCCCTTATTGTTACTGTAACATGAAATGAAGTAACCTCAAAGGATTACCTACTCATTTAGTATTCTGTGGCTGTTATGACAGATGGCTCCCTTCTGCAGATATTTAGTAAGCTTGAAGGTTGCCAACAACCTTTTATTCTTTTGTTTCTTTATGTATAGGCATCAACAGTTTTAACATCAGAGAATTATCTTAAGGACAGAATTATAAATGTCTTAATTTACTTTGATTTTACCGTCTAAAATTTTTTAAAATTTTTGCTTAATTAGTGTTTTTTGGTTGTTGTTCCTTTTGGGGATGAGAGTGAGGGAGTGTGTTTGGTTCTAATTCAGCAGAAAGATTTAAGTAACATAGCGAATCAAGTGGCAGTAAAAAATACAAAATCTTAAATCATTCATTATATGATGTTAAATAATATGAGATATATACATTATGTTGTGTGCTGAAATCCTATTATTTTAGATGATTTTTAAAACAGCTTGCTAAAGAGTCTCATGAAGGGGAGAGATTAGGAGAGGAGAAATAAGAGTACTGGTCTAGGGGTCTAGTTTTATAATAGTTCATTTATAAGCCAGGGATTTAACTCAGTGGTGTCGCTGCCTGCCTTACAAGCCAAAGGTGATGAGTTTGACCCCTTGTATGGCAAAAAAAGAAAAAAGTTCATTTATATTGCATTATGTTTTATTATATCATATCAGATTATATTAATTGCATCATATAGCCTACAAAATTTTATTATTTATATACTACTTATAAGTTAAACAGGCTTTTGTGGTTTTACCTAGGAATCCCTTTATGACTTAAACTATTATCTCTATAGGAAGATGACTCCTAAATTCTAATGAATTGATAAATAATCTGCTGTAAATTGCCAAACTATCTGAAAGCTGTTTGTGAAATTCTTATTCTCTTATGCTTCAAGGTACAGCCACCCTTCTTTTCCTCTTCTGTATTTTTCAAATATTTTATGCTATGCCTCACAGTAAGAAATGCCTTTTACATTATAATCCTGTAACAATCACCTCCTACACATAAAAATTTCATAAAACCACTCAGTGTGATGTCCTCTATTTGCTAAACTATTTTATTTTAATAATTTAGTTCTTCTTAAAATGATTGTTGCAATTCATTTTATATTAATTTTTACTGCCTGATAATAGGCTCTGACCTGCAATTTATAAAGCACTACCTTATTTTTTTTTATTAGTGCCTACACATACAAAATGGAACATTGTACACTTACCCAAGATCTCCGTCAGTTGTTCTTCATTCATCCTGACTATCTTTGTAACTCTTACGACTTTTGTTCATTTTTTTTGCTTGGGACTATTAGCAGTATACATCATTAGTAAACAGTGTTACAGGTAGATAATTTTGCTTTGAATGAATGTATTTACTTAATTTGTATAAAATATAATAATTCATTTTTTATCTGGAAGAACATGTACTATTTTCGTTTTTTAGTGGGTGTGGCAGAGTTTTGCTATACAGTTCAGGCTGACCTTGAACTCACTGTGTAGCAGGGGCTGGCCTCAAGCTTGTGATAATCGTGCCACTCACACTGCCAAGTGCTGAGATTTTAGGCATGGGCCACTAGGCCCACTCACTTATCTATGTTGCCTTTTTGAGAATCTCATGGCATGTAACTCTTTATGGGATAGTAGGCAAAACACAGAGCATTTTGCTTGTCTGTTGCTGGAAAAAAAAGACAAAAGATCACCTTTACTCTCTTTTTTATTTAAATTCATTGGTACATTATGTATACACATCATGGTTGTACTCAACAATGAGAATTTGTAGGAGTATATCACACAACTTAATTCTCATTCTTCCCATTCCCTTACCCACAGTATAACCCATACCCCCTAATAAATAAACTTTGTTTCCTTTCTTTTTTGTTATTATCTCATTGTTTTTCCCCTCGTTATTTACCTCTATACCTCATTTCCCTTTGAATATTTTCTATTTCACAATATCTACCATACATTCTAGAACTCATTTACGTCTTCTGGGACACCTTTACTCTTAAAAGAAGCTTCATGGAGAAATGATTCCAAAGCTTATACAATTTAGGAAAAGGAGTTCAAACTTATAAATACTAAATCAAATATCACAGCAAATATTCATTTGGAATAAGGAAAGAAATCACAAAAGTGGCAAATATTTAATGACATAGCTAGGCACCACAGCATCATGAAAAACCCTGGTATTTTTATGAATAAATTGTTTTCAAATTTAGGCAAAATTTCCTCTACATTTTTGTAAGTAAACACTTCAAATACTTTATGATATAATAATACTTTGGAAATATGTTCCATGTACATAATAGAAAGATGAACTAGACTTACCTCTAGCCCTTAATAGGACTGACTACAATTTGGGCTTTACTTTTGATAGTTTACAAACTTCTTAACAGTGTCACAAACGCATTATTTCCCGTGTAACAAAAATTTCTAGGGGTTTTGTCAGACTTGAAAAACCTCATTTGGCTTTTCATGTATGATCTGGATGTTTGTAGGGCATTTCCAGTTTTCTTGAACAGAAGTGCATGTACATATTTTAAATCAATTACATTTACTAACAGATTTGTTCTTGATGTCCTAGTTATAGTGATGTTTTGTGATTTTATATTCTGTCCATTGAAAACAGTATTTTGTGTCTATGATACTTAATTGATTGTGTCAGGAACTAATGTGCAACTAAATTGGCTCTGCATAGTTCTGGGTGTGGAACACCCACCCACCATAGGGAGGACTGTTGACAGTGGTATAAAATGGCAAAGAAGAAGGAAGTCTCACTTCTATTTTATCAGAGGAGCTCTGGTCTTTGTCTTCCTCACCTTGTATGCCCTCTCCTACCTTCTAGCTCAGACCCTTCTGCCTTCTGCCCTTTGGCTTCTCACACACTATGAGGCCTTTGACTGGATTTTTTGGATCCTCCGCACTCAGCAGACATTTACACTCTTCCTCAGCTGGCTCTGTGAGCAGCCATTGTGAACCAGTCTTCTAGAACCTCTCTGGTGAGCACTGACTGATAGTGTCAAATTATTGAGATATTTACTTTTTCTCCAGTGTACTCCATGATTTCCCTCCAGTTTGTTAATTAAATTATAAAATAATTCATAAGCATATCATTATTTTACTCTAGTTCTTAGTTACTATGTTTGAAGTACTAGGTGGTTTTGCTGTAGTTTACTTCCTGAGACCGGAATAATTTTTATTGATTTTATTGCTCTATTGCTTTTGTTTCTTACATTATTATTATTGTTGTTGTTGTTGTTGTTGTTGTTGTTGTTGTTGTTGTTGTCGTCGTCGTCGTTGTTGTCTTTGAGATAAGGTCTTTCTATGTAGTTCAGGCTGGCCTAGAATTCACTGTGGACCTCATGCTGTGGTTGAACTCATGGAGAATCTCCTGGTTGCAGGTGTGTACCACCATGCCCAGCTCTTACCTCATTACTTTCTATTCTAAATTTTCTATCTGTTCCTTAAATATATAATTTAAAAAGAGCAAAGTACCCTCTATTTTCACCCAAATTAGGATTTTGTAGTTTTGCATGTATATGACAAGAGGACTTGGACTAGCTAGTCCTGATAGTGTTTCAACTTTGAGCATTACCATTGGATGAAGACTTTTATGAGCATTGGTCTTCCTGTGGCATGCAGGGCTTGACTGAATAAATTACCCTTCTGACCTTAAATTTACTCATCTGAAAAATGACGGGGCTGAGCTAGATGCTTTGTATGTAAATCTCTGTGGTACAGTCCAGTAAAGTAAAAATGTAAGGAGAATAATCTGGGAGGATGGATAAGGAGAACACTGCCTGACCACTGGGTGGCGATCTTGTTCCATGTTAAGAAAAATTTTTACAGCATTTACCAATAGTTTCAAAGTTTGAATAAACTAAGCATAGTGAAGAAAGATTTTTGAAAGGATACTGAAATAAAAGCAGGTCAGCAAAAACCAGAAGTATGGAGGAATTACTATAAACAGCAATGCCAAATAAGAGACATAAAATCCCTATTGCCAAGGCAGTAAAAGATAGAGGGGTATATGAGAGTTGTTTTTTGGGTGCTGGTTAAAGGAAGATAGGGAGAGGAGTACGTCGTAAATTTATATAGTTGTTTGAAAAATATAATTTAAAAGTTAACCCTAACATTTAAAAATTTAGCTTGTAGAATTACCAAGTGCTACAGTATGAAAATTTAAACTGAAAAAAATCCAAGCCAAATGGAGCATAAGGTTATTTCTTTTGCTTAAACCAAAGGGCAAATTTAAGAGACTTATAATGGACTTCCAATCTTGTATTAATAAATAAAATAAACCAATCAATAGGTTTTGGATTTTTTTAACACCCTCTGAGGGTGTGGCCTCTCCTAGAGGGTCTGAGTTACCTTTAAAACCTCAGGATAGCTTCTTTCGGCAACAGCTTACCAAGCATGGGGATGAGGGCCATTTCCATAGAGAGAACTAAGGGAAATGCAGAAGAGGACACGGGCTTTTTACAGTCAGAGTGCTACTCACTTCTACTTCTAGGAAGTTATATTCAAAGAAAAATGTCTTTTCCCACCAAAGTACCAGTGAACAGAAAGGAAGAAAACTAGAGAAAGAAGTCAGGGATACAACATTCATACCTCATATGTTGTAGATTATTTCTTGTAAAATGAGCTGAGATCTGACAGCAAGTGCATGTGTAGTCCTAAAGTTAACTCTCTTGCTCAGTTTCTCTGCTTTAGTCCTCTCCCAGTCATTCCTGTCCTCCAGATGAGTGGACACAGGGTTTTTCTAAAGGCTGAAGTGTGGGCCTCATGGCTCTATTTGTCATGCTGTTCTTCCCATTTACATATATACAGTAGCCTTGGGTTACATAATGCTCTCCCCCATTTAAAAAAATGCTATATTGTTAAGTAGCCTTGAACAATGAATAGCACTCATTATGCACTTGCTTAATGACACAAAGGCATTGTATGCTGGATTTCGGGTGGTAGCTACAGATCAAAGGCACCAAGAACAGGATTGTTGGGAAGAGGCAGCAGAGACTATGGAAACACTGTAGTATTTAGTGTTTGTATTGCTCTTCATTCCCTCAAAGGAGTCTGCAATTATTAATTAATTATCCCACATAATAGAGCAAGGTCACTGTCATTAGCCCTATTTTACAGATGAAGAATCAGGTAACAGTTAAGAAATCTTTCCACCCTTCAAAGATCTGACCCAGGGGTAAAATGGGAGATGGCAGAACAGTAAACAGTTGCTTCCTACAGAAGTGCCATTTCCTCCAGTGTCTTTTGAAACCCTCTGAACAGCAGCTGTGTTCTAGAGTCCATGATTTCCCCCTAGAAGCCCAGTTACCCTTGCTGTACTGATCTTTTTTTGTTGTGTGTGATCTTTCCTTCTCATTCATTTATTCAGTGAAACTTGTGGCATTTTAATTGGTTTGAACAGGAATAATGAAATGAAAAATAATTGATACTTCAGACAGTTCTTGCCTCTAAAGAATCTTAATTTATTGGCAGGAACACAGCACACACACACACACACACACACACACACCCACCCCTCTTAAAGGATGGGAGCCAATTCTCCTTGGTAGAACCTAGGTCTACAATGTGAAAGTAGGACTTGGTTAATGCTACCCAGAATATGAAGCTTGTGATACAGACTCTAGGGTCCTGAGGATCACTATGGGAGAGAAGCCATGAGATATCCTGTATGTTATCTAATCCATATTTTGCCTTAGCCAGATTCCTGCAAGTTAATCTGATAAACTCTTATTCTGGAGTGCTTTAATATTTATGTGGATGTCTTTTTTTTTTATAGGACTAAGAGTAACTTGAAAACAGGGACTAATTCTCATAGCTTATAAGCATGTTGTAGAAAATTACAGCATGAACAATTACCTTGCATTGAAGGCCTACTCTGTCTGCTGCTTTAAATAGCTGATACTACAAAGATATTTGAAGCAGGTATTGTTATTATCCCTTTTCACAGTTGAGCAGAGAGAAACTGGGAAAGTTTAATTTGCTTAAAGCTACATAGTTCTTTTGGCCATTGAACAGGAACTTAGTGATGTGTGCTTTTGCTCAGCACAGTGATCCAAATGATGAGCAAGATAAATATGGACATTCCTTATAGGCAGCTCACAGAACACTGAGGAAGACAGGCATTGATCTGTAATTATAAATATACATTAGATAACTATTTATCAGTATATAATCACAACTAGTGATACAATATCTGAAAGGAAAGTAAAAGGTGCAGTACAGGAGAAATTTACACAATGACCTGATCACTGGGAAAAGGTCAAGGTCAGGGAGGGCAGACTTGGAGGTTCTGATGTGCTTAGAGAGTTTGAAAGATAGGCTGTGAAGTAGGCCAGACAGAAAAGGGCAAGCAAAGGCCCCAATGGCAGGAGCTGGGCATATCTGAGAATAAGAAAAGCTCTAGAAGAAATATGAGGAGACAGTCAAAAGAGGACTGTGGGAATTGGGTGGGGTTTGAAGTCTGGGAACAAGAGCAATTCAAAGATTCTAGTAAATGAAAATCTTGAGCTAAGGAAAAATTTACCTGCAGTGGGGAAAACAAGTCAAGAGGAGTGTATGTACAATGTGTAATGGGACGCTCACTAAGAGGGTGTCTGGTGGTACAGCAGTGCTGATGCACAATAATGGTGGAGGCCATGAGGATGGGTTTGTGAGATGTTTGCAGAGTCACATGTATGGCTGTGGGTGAAGAGGTGGGTGGGGAGAGAAAGGCAGGTATTGAGGCTAGTTTCCTAGTTCCTGGCTTGGCTCAGTGAGTGAATGGAGTAGTTTTCAGGATGTGCGCTGTTGTACTAGAGGAGCACCAATGGGTGGAGAGGAAAGAATCTGAGTTGACATCTGTTTCTCATCAAAATATGTTTCTCATTTATTCTGGGAGTTCGACATTTTCTCTTTCTATAACTGAAAGGACAGACTGGGTCACTTATGAAGAATAAAGGTTTATTCAGTTCTCAGCCAAGGTTCAGGTTGCAGGGCTGTGACTGGCAGCTGGTGAGAACCTTTTGCAGGTAGAAACTCTGCTATGTTTCAAGGCAGCACAGAGCATCAGACAGTGAAAGGAGGTGCATAAAAGAACCCAGGCCACCCTGATTTTTATAGCAGGTCCATTCTCAGGACAGCTGGTTAAGCTGTGTTCACGAGGACAGGCCTGATGGCTTAAGCCCCTTCGAAAGTCCCATTTCTTCATCCTCACAAGGGCATTCACATTCCATGTGAGTTTTGGTGGGTACATTTGGAAGACACGCACTTCACTCTGGTTGTCTAATGATTTGGTGACATCAGTGGCAGCGCTGTCTGTTACGGCTTAGTTAAAAGGTTTCCCTTAAAGGTTTCATGTTTGGAAGGGGGACTGTCTCACTGGGGCATGAGTCGAGGGGACATTCTCATCCTTGCTCCTCCCTGCTCTTTCTGTTCCCTGCCCTTCTATCTTCTCTCTCTCTGCTTCCTGACCACCACATAGTGAGCGGGTTTTCCTCAGCTGTGCTGTTTTGTCGTGCTTTCCACCTGGGAGCCAGACAAACATGGGTCGAACTCAATGAATTTGGGAGCCAAAATAAACCTCTTCTTTTATTTGCAGGTGTTGGGTATTTCGTCCCACCAAGGAGAGATCAACTAAGACAAGATAGGCAGGTAAGGAGGTTCTGTCTGAGGGGAGAGAAGGCCATCTGTAATTCCTTGGCAGACAGTCACCTGAGCTGCTTAACTAGAACTCTGGTTCCAACTGTGAGGTCTGAATCTTTCCTGCACAGTTTGCCATTTCTCAGGGCAATGGGCCAGTTGGTTAACATTTCTAAGTCTCCTTCTCATCATTGTTGAAAAGCAGATAATAACCACACCTTCATCATCATGAAGGATTGATGGAAGGAGGGGTCAAGACCACTGCTAACCTATGGGCCGTCTTTGTGAGGAATTACATTCCTCAAGTAAAGAAACAATTTTGAGGTTAGTTTATATATTTCTCATTAATTATAATTATGCAAACAAAAATCATTCTGAATAAATAATATGAATTAAATTATTAAACATAATATATGATTTGAATTTTTAATCACAACAATTAGAAAATCAAATTTAGAAATAATAGATATGTAACAGGCCAAAATTTTAATAGCAGTTAATTATGAAATTTCCATAGCAACAAGTAAACAAATGCTCTAATATAATTAGCAGATCGTTACATAGTAATCTCTAATTTATGTCAATTTAATACTTACTTTGTATATTATTAATGCTAAATTAATATTAGCTACTACCTCACTATTTATATCATAATGAAAGTGTCTGTATATTTAAAATGGAACTCTGCACTTATTCTTTAGAGAAAACAAATGAGCTGCAGTGTGTTGATGCTGGTAAGAGACTAAAAAAATTTCAGATACTAATTAGAACATCAGTGAGAAAAGCAACTTTTTATTTAGAAACATGGGTTATTTTGATTGTAGCGAGACCATCGAAATCTTAACAAACATATTCTTCTTTTTTACATCCAAGTGGAATATGATATATAACACACGCCACTTGTCAGAAAACCACCTTGATAAATATATAGTTCACTCATAGATGTTAACAATGGCATAATAAAAAATGAAAAATCTACAAAATGATAAGCCCATTATGTGACAGTCTTAGATGTGCTAGTTGCACGCAAAACACAACCTTAATCACTCTATGCACTGACTCTGCTAGGATTCAAGTGACGATTCCATAAAGTAAGGTACTTACAGGCTGTCGTAAACTGAATATTCACTAAATGTTAGTTTTCATTTTAAATTTTTAAGATTACACCATAATTGAGGTGCTTTAGGGTTAAAGTGCCCTGATTCACATCTGATTATTCTTTTTGATTTGTACTGAAAATAAATTGTTAGTGTGGATCAGAAAAATGCTCAACTAGATTGCTTACAAACTTTCCCAGTTAACTCCATCCCTTTTCTTTACCCATGACAAACTGCAGCAGGTATAACTATAATTATGGGATGCCTAGTCCCTTGTTATCAGTTGAAGTTGATTGATTGTTCCCAGATTCACCACAGAGAAAAGTACATATTTTGGTTTGTTTCAGGGTTTTGCTTTCATCTTTTTAATGGCAGCAGGCTAGGAAAGGAACCCCCAGGCTTATTGCTAAAATACAAATAACCAGTGGCCCGGTGGGATTCTCTACCTGGGTATTCCTGGGAAAGAAATGAGAATCATTTAATGCTCAAGGGTAAGTATATTTAAAGAAAAGGTAAAAATAAAACTTTGCCATGTGATCTAAAGTGATGCGGAAAGAAAGAAATCAGAGAGAATGAGAGAGACTTTTAGATATGAGAAAGTATTTAGCCTAGATGTTGGCAGGATGATCAAAAGAATGGAAAACAGGGCCAGGGAATTTATAGTTCAGTGGTTCTGGTGCCAAGCGCAAGGTCTCAGATTTGATCCCTGGTAACCACATACAACAATGTTGGGTGGGTGACTCACACTCAGTAGGAATCAGTACTACATACCACAGTGCTGGGTGTGATGGCTCACACCTGTAATTCCAGCACTCTGGAGGCAGAGGCAGGAGGATTGCTGAGTTTGAGGCTGAGCTCAGGACCAGCCTGAACTACAAAGTGAGACCCTGTCTCAAAAAAAAGAAAGAAAGAAAGAAAGAAAGAATGGGGAAAATGAAACACATAGACTCAGGAAATGATGTGGTCAAGGCCAGGAGTGGGGGTGTTGCTGAGCTGGCAGAGACAGGTGAAGACATAAAGTTGAAATTTAAGGTTGATGACACTCAAATGAAATGAAGAGCAGAGAAACAGCTCATTTAAAGCCAGACATAGGTGTGATATTGCCACATACTGAGGCGAGGTAGGGCATGGATTTAGACGCCCAGTACTAATTTTCTGCAGAAAATGTGGGAAGGAAAGATACCTCCTTGAGACAAAAGTGTTTCTCAGATTTGTTTGTATTTACTTATTGTTAGAAAATTACTTTGTTTTAAACATCATATTGTAGTAGTTTCAAAGGGCTTTATGTTTTCTAGAGGAAATACTGTACAAGTTCAAAGTATTATTAGTTATATGAAGTTATAGACAAATAGTCCTAAGGAAAATGAACACAAAGCAAAATCAAATAGGATAAGCAAAATGATAGAATAGGAAAAACCTCAAGAGGAAGAGGATGAGCAAGAAAATTGGCAGATGCAGAGGCAGGAAAGTCTGAGCTCTGAAGATGTGAAGTCACTAGTGATAGGAACAGCCTTTTCTATTTGTTATATGGATTTCCCTACTATTATATCTATATGCTTAAAAAATCAAGAATAATTAGAAAAACAAATAGATAACAAAATAATAAGTAGTCAAGAAATAAGAATAATCTGTAGTCAGTTATTGGCAAGCTTGTCCTGCAAAGAAGTAAACATTCTACAACACAGGAAATATTTCTGGCTTTGTAGACAATAAGTCTCTGTTGCAGTCATTTAACTTTGTTGTTGGTAATACAAAGAAATTGTAAACATATAGATTAATGATAGTGGTCAGGTTTCAACAAAACTTTATTTTACAAGATAGGTGGCAGGCTGGATTTGGCTTCTTCTTCATAGTTTGCTGTCTGGTGATCTAAGGAATCTCATTTATAGATAAAAATAAGGTGCAAAGTATTTGATAAACTGGCCAAAGCCACACGTTGAAGTGACAGGGAATACCAGTAGGGTAATAAGATGCTGTCAGAGCGCCTGGCGCAGGAGCATCTGTTTGCCATGCACAGACAGTGACCAGGACCAGAGGATGAAGTCCTTCATCTCTGGGGCTCCTAGGAAATGTCTTTCTTTTCAGGCCAGCTGTAGCTTCTGAAGAGCTTCTTCTGGCTGCTAAACCAAAATGATTTTGGTTATGTTGTCCTTAGTCTGAGATTGGTACTCAGGGCCCTAGCCATGCAGATACCCAGAACCTGCTCCTTCCTGTTGGTAAGCCTGTGTAAGCTCAGGCTAAATCCCTCTTGTTGGCAAGAGCCCCTGTTTGGCTCTGGTCTTCTTTGTTTCACCCTCACTGCCCCTTTCTCTTTTCTTACCCCTCTAAGCAACTCATGTGACCAGAAGTGCAGGGGAGCAGAACCCTGAAACCAGGACACTTTCATTTCCTTGATTCAAAGCCAAGGAACTGCCCGTGATTTCAGGATTAATTTGATACTTGAATGGGACATTAGTTACATGTTCACTGAGTCCTTTGTCATTGTGATTTAGATCACAGACCTAATTTGTCTATGCTGGACTCCAAATCAGTCCTGCCCTTGTTGTAGACTTTGTTTTTGTCTCTATTTGGCCTCAACCTTTCTTCACAATGGACATCAGTCATAGGCAGGGAATAAATTCAGAGAGAAAGGCTCTGGGGCTTGCTTAAGCAAGAGAATGACATGAGGCACCTTGTGTCCAGGGACATCATTCCTCCTGGCTGCCTGGAATCATCATTTCTATGTTTGTTGTCCTGGCATAAGTATTAATACTGCCCCAACCATTGTTCTGATGTGTGTGTAATATAATACAGTAACCCCAGATTTGTTGGCTAAAAAATAGGGATAATATTGCCAACCTTTTCTTTTTTCTAACACCGTTAAGAAGATCAAATGAGATTATGTTTATGAAAGCCTTTTAGAAGGATTTAAAGACAACCTGACCTGGCTGCATGAGGTGAGAGCATTATTTTTTGTTGTTATTATCTATTTTGGCCCTCAGTGACTGATTAGTTCAATTCTATTTTCTTGGATCTGTTTTAGACTGTTGAGGTCATGAAACAAGTTATCTTCAGGTTAGAGAGGTGTTATTATAAACACGGTTCCATTAGCAGTAAAAAATCTCATTTTTTCAAGTTAACACTTCATTAAAAAATACAATTGATTTTACAAAAATAGAACCATGGCTACCACCATAATTTTATCTCCACTATTCTTGCTGGACTTCTAAATGATAAAAGAGAAAAAGATACACAAATAGATTTTAGGCAAGGGATAAGCAATAAAGCACCATTTATAGTATACCACAAATAAAACACAGACAGCCCAACACTGTGTGAATAGTGTGTGTGTGTACATGTGCATATATCCATAAGTTCATAGTTTTAATGAATTATAAGAAAATAAATTTGCTAAGTGTTTGTTTTCCCGTACCTACCAATTATGAAGTAGACAAGTCTAACTAGGAAAGAAAAAAAAAAGTTATGAAACCAATAAAATGATGAATTAGATCTCAAATAACTGAGATTATTGTAATTTGAATAGTGACATTTCTTCTTTTTAGAAAAACAGAAATGATCCTATATGTAATTAAACTTTGATTGCCTCACTATGTTTGTGTTTGACTCTGGTATAATATTGTGGTTTCTCACATGGGATTGCTTTTATGTTGCTCTTTATTCCTGAATGATCTGATTGTTCTGAACCAGAAACCAGAATGCTTAGATAAGTGAAGGAATGATTTCTTTCCAGGTTTGACCATATTATTTATTAAGTTATCTCTTAAGGGTCTCTGATGATACCTAAGGCAATTTTTCTTACATAGAAAATTGAAAAGTAGAAATTAAAATTTGCATAATGCAAAGTTTAAAAGTTTAATTTCTTAAAAAGGAAGAAGATTTTCATTGCTTTTACAGGAGGATTCTTGGTTACTACACTAGACCAACTTGTCCTGGCTAATTCTGTTTTATAGTGGTGAATTGTATTATGTATTAGAATATCCCAATTATTAAAATTGGTAGCCTATGTATTCTTATTGGCCTGGGCATTAAAAATAAATAATCATAAAATTTTTTATAGAAATGTACAATTCTGGCTACTCTTCAAAACTTGGGATATGTTACATACCAGGAAGTTCAGTTTCCTGTAATATTCTTATTAGTGACAATTGGCAATTCTGCCAGTCCTCTGATGTCACTTATTTGAGAGAATGGGTGTTAGAGTTTGTAACTCAATCTATATTTTCATTCATTTAACAAATTATAAATACCCATTAGACACAAAGCTCTGTTCAAGCTAAGACAAGATTTATAAGATTCTCTTCCTCAAGAGCTTATGAATTTTATGGAGTACACATCCTATGGATCTTTCTTGGAAAGCCATCATGAGTGTTAGCATATTAAAGACCAGAAACTTCTGGGAAAGAAACGTTTAATATTTTAAAAGTAGTGTTTATAAAAAGAATTTTAAGCAAAATCTGTCACTTCTCCCAGGATCAATCCTTGGGAACATGCATAGAGAAATGGGGAGTCAGACTTTAGCTCTCAATTGAAGAAAGCTATGAACATTTACATATTTATAAACAAATGAAATAAATTTGAGCTGAATAGTCTCTTATAAATATAATATAGGCAAAAAACAGCTAGTAAAGATATCTATACCCTGAAATAAGCACTTAAGATATAAGAGGTCATATGCCTTCATTATAAAACATGGATACTGGTCAGAGCTTTATATTTGTCTTTTGTTGAAACTACTGCTTGCCTAGAGAATTTTTTCTAAAATCCAACATGACAAGTAGGAAGACTAAATAAATAGAAACTATTTTGAAGACTAACTTACTAATGTCCATGTCTTAAGTTAGTATAACGCGCGGTGGCTTTTACTCCTAAATTTCCCTAGAACATGTGCACACCTTTCTAACCCATGGTTAATAGTAGCAGTCACTACCATCATCAGTCGCATGGTAACTGAATGAAGTACTTGCTCTGATAGGTCTCCCACACTGTATGCAGCTGAGCTTCTGAGAGTGTGAGTCTGATCACATTCCTTGAAACCTTTGAGTATGTTCCACTTGATCTTGAGGAGCAAACTCCCTAAAACTTCAGCAAATCATCCACCTACTCCCTTCCTTTTTGTACTGGACCTCGTAAGTCTTCTTTCAGTTCCTTCAACAAGAAGTCTTCCTCCTGCCCTAGGGCCTTCACATATACTTTTTCCCTTTGCCTGGAACTTTCTTCTCATTCTTTTGACTGTTCTTCATGCCTCCTTCCTGCATTTTGCTAAGTTAATGTCTCCTTATTCACTTCTCAGCTCAAATATTGCTTCTTCCTGATCCATTGCCCCTTAAATCTCACAACTCCATTCAGTTCTTTTTGATTTGTATCAGACAGCATCTTCTATTTTTTTTCTATCACACATCATGATTTGTAATTACATACTGTTTTAGAATTATTTAATCTTCAATTTTCTCTATTTATTTACTAATTTCATAGCACCTGGCATAGTGAAGACCATTCAGTAAATACAAACAAAGGGGTATATGACAACAGAATTTTTATGCTGACGGAAGTAATGACAAAATTCATCTACTTTTGGAGATTTTAAAAATAAAATAATGTTGTTAATAGACTGAGACATTGATTCATTCATTTTCCTGTAAACTTTGCTGATGGAAGGAGGGAAGTGGGGAGATAGGATGTAACTAATATAGCAGCAATGAAAAACAAACATTTTCTGGTGAAGTAGGTAACGATTTTCTGGTTGGATAATTCTGTACAAGGTGTCTATGTATATGCAAAGCTTAAACATAGTCCTCCATTTTTTATTGGAAAAGTTGTTTTGGTTGAGTTTAAGTCATACTTCCATATCTGTCAGTATATTCCAGTCACAAGACAAACAAGTACTACCAGTGGTGGCCTCCAAGACAAAGAAGTAAAAATAGTCTGGTTGCCCAGCTTTCTAGCATTGATGAGTTGTTAAATGCTCTGACATTTGTTTCTGTTCTAATTTAGAAATGGTAGGATGCTGATGAAGTCATCAAGTATTGCCTGGTAAGTTTATTGAAGGTTTATTAACTATGTGTTACTTGGCAGAATGAAAGAATGAAGTACAATTTAGCAGAGAGAGAGAGAACCATTGGCGTGTAAGGCATTTTTCACTTGATCCTGTGGAGACCTAAGAAAACCTAAGTCTCTTTGGAGAACTAGCACTTTACCTAGGACCTTCTAGAACACAAGGTTCCTTTGGCAAATACTTATTAGGAGGCATTCAAGGTGCTTAAAGGAGCTCCTAGAAAGTTGATGAGAAAAGATTCACCTGGTTTCAGACAGCATTTTATATCTTTTGTAGGTAGCAGATTGATATTTTGGGTCCATTTTTCCTCATCGTGTTCCATTTGCAGCATTTTTCATGGTTATCTTCTGGTCTTTTCTTCAACATCCCATTGGTCTCAAGAAGCTGTGGCCACTAATAAGTGATTTCAGGCAATGAACTAAATAGCAAAAATGTGTACTAGCCCATGATTATATTGCCTCTCAGTTCCCCCTTGTCTTGTACTGCAGATGAAAAAGTTTCTGCTTAAACTGCAATTGCTGAAAATACTGAGTAGGATACATTGATATATAAGTGAAAATAATTTTCAAGATCCAGTTTTTTATTATTGGTAAGATTTTCAGATTGCATGCATTCATTAAGTGCTTACAATGACTGCCAAGGTTCCTATTATTCTTTGTCTTAGATAAACCATCTTAATTTCTAATTCTGTGACCCTGGTTTATATTTGAGTCTGAGTTAAAACTCCACTCTTTTGTACATAATCCATTTCTAGGGGCATAAGCTAAGAAAACAATGAATCATATTAAGTAAATTAAATAATTGTGTTTGGTTTAGAAACACGTATTAATTTTTGATTTTATAAAAGTTAAAGGTAGCAATAATATTGCACTCACTCCTTCAATGCTTGGATTATTTCAGATCTGAAGAAAGTAGACATGACATAAAAGCTGGTTATACTAAATGGAGAAGAAATTTGATAATATACATGGCAACTTTCAAGAATTCCATTAGTGAAAGTAACTCTTAAGAATCCTTTTAAACATATGCTTTCCAGTTACATATATTTTAAAAAAGGACAAGACTGTATTATTTATCTAATGGGCTTCTTGACAATTTGAAATGAAGCATAGCTTACTATGTCATGTTTTTAAATGCATTTATTTAAATGTGCCATACTTAATATGGAACTTAAAAATCTGGGCTGATATGAAAACATGTTTGTCTGGCTCTAATTTGCTTTTCTGAATCCTGGCCATACTTCTTAGTCTTGCATCTCTGACTCTTAGGGAACTAACAAAAAAGTCTCTAGGTCTTAGGATCACTCTGTTATTTA
>PVIR01029270.1:0-21229 GCA_004026965.1 Petromus typicus | reverse complement strand
TGCCCAGCTAATTTTATTTTAAGGTATTATTGGTAGAAATATAATAGACTTTAGAGCTTAACTCTTCAACTAAAATCCCACCTCTACCAATTATTATAATATCTTGAAAAAATGATTTGTTTTTGCACCTCAGTTATCAACTGGAATCAATGTTGGTACTTACCTCATGACATTGTGAGTAAAAAAAATAATAAAGCAATTGGAACAGTATCGCAAAGAAATACTCAACAAATACTAGTTATTATAATAGAGATTCTCACTTCTTGTACTTTACTTGAGTTTCAGGCCCTGTGCATAATTACAGAAGGAATTAACAGCCAGTGTCCAGCCAAGCTCTCTCCTCAATGAAGAAACAGAATTTGTAGGCTGTTTTTCAAATGATTTAGCACTGAGATGCAAGAGTCAACTAGACTGGGCTGAAGGAGACAAATGAGACCACTTAATTACTAGGACATGGCTGCACCATGTAAGGGGAAACATAAGATGTTGCCTTGAGCTTCTTTGTGTTTGTATTTTTAGATTACGACTAATGAAGTGGTGAGATAATCTAAGCAGCAGAAGAGCTAGTTTTTAACAACCAAAATTCAATCTTTTATGTATATCACAGTTACTGTTGAAACCTCAGTATCCAGAGTAATTCTTGGTACGAAATGACTCAGGGTAGCAGGTTAGATGCAGAGATGAATGAAATGGCTGTAATTAAGACTTGGGGTTCAGAACATGAGACTGAATGTTCATGAGACAGAGCCCACCTGAAAGGAAAACATATTGGAGAGGAGAAGGAAATCAGTTCGGCAGTGAATAGCATGGTCCGCTACCCCAGCACCCCTTCAGGAGTAAAACATCTATCCCCAGCTCTGGGACAGAGGTTTCCCAGCTGATGTTACTTCCGAAGTTAGGCTCGTGCCCTGAGCACCATGTTTCCTGGTGCACTGGGATCGACACCAAGCCCTCTTATCTTAGTGGAGAGACCACTCTGCCCAGCTGTCATAGCTCCAGGGCACTGCCAGATGATCATTGGCTTCCACCATGACTGTGTCACAACCCAATGTCTGCATTTAAATACAATATTTTTCAGTTGAAGCAACTGTGTTATTTGACACAGGGAGGAATGGGAGAAGGAAGACTTATCTCTAGTTAAATGATCTTACTTGTGTGAAAAAAGGAATGTCACTCCCTTTTATTAATCGCACTTGTAGCTCCAACTCCTAAGGAGATTTTGACACACTCCAGGCACACATTCTGGGTCCAGACAGTGCAACTTAAGTGACGTGCTGCTTAGACACCGAGAGGAATTCTTGAAAGTCACTGTCGCTTCTCCGCATGTATGATCTTTGCCTCTGTTTAATCTTCATTTCATGTCTGGGCCCAGTCTGCCTTAGATGGTCCTTACTCTTTGCAGAAATCATTAATGATTCTGTTTCCTGGTTTCATAAGTCTAAACTGTTCCTGGCTTTCGTGGTCCTCCACACGCTCTCTCTGAGCAGATTTTGAGATAGATTTGCATGCAGGAAATATTGAGCTTGCTTCAGGAAGCCATACCTGTGGGCAAGTGGTGGACAGTGAGCAGACATCAGTCTGTTTCAAAATAACACAGCGTTGTACTGTGAAAAAATGAACAACAGAAAGGAAGATGTTATTCTCATCGAAAGAGTGGAAGTCAGCTGTCTCATTCTTACTACTCAGTTCTTACACAGAATTTAAATCCAGCTGACTAGTGCACTGTGGAGAGAAAGAGGGGAGGAGGCGGATCGGGGCACATGCACATGATAGCTGAGTGGACATGGAAAATACCAGTGTAGGAAAATTTTTGATTGTTTGATGCACTGCAGTAACTTTTTTTTGGAACATCTTATATCCCAGGACTTCTGGGAGCATGATAAATGATATGGAGCACTTAGGATCTTTCTCTCTAGACTCAGAGATTACTTTTTCTTCCTAACTTTCTTCTGATTTCTAATCCTTCATCTTTAGGATGGTTATTTATCTTCAAAATGACCCTGGAATTTATATGACAATTACTATTCTAATGATGCTCATTTGAGAGAATCTACCTATAAATATAATAAACATTGTTAATGGCACCTTATAAAATGATTATATTGGCAGGAGCAGTTCTAGATGTATTGATTTTTTTAAAAACTTACAAAAAGCCCTTTGGATAAAAAGATGAATCTTGCTAAGTGTTTTTATAATGGGGTTATCAGTTCACGTGAACTTGATGTATTATATGGAGGTCGCAGGCTGAGGGAGCAGGTGTTGTTGTGTGTAAATGTCAGGACTGACTTATTTAAGTGGAAGAACAAGGGTGGGACACCCAAAGGGGAGATGTATTCAGTAAGGGCTTGTGACGCTGCTGAACCCAGGTGGGTGAAACTATCTGCCTTGTAAACTAAGTCAACAAACATCTCTTCAACTTGTACTTTGTGTCAAGCATTATAAGGGCGACACCTGGCAAATTTATGAAGAATTAGAAATAGTAAGGTGCTGGAAAAAGGTAAGAAGAAGAAGAAGAAGAAGAAGAAGAAGAAGAAGAAGAAGAGAAGAGAGGAGAAGGAGAAGGAGAAGGGGAAGAAGAAGAAGAAATGAGAATATGATTTTTAATTGAGAAAATTAAGAGAACTGCTGCTCAGGACTTGTGCGAGGCATCATCAGTGGTCTAGCACACTGTGACAACAATGTGGTGGTTAGAAAGTCTGACCTAGAGCCAGCCTGCATGAGCTTACATCACATCACTGCAAATACAGACTTCTGTGCAGGTTCTGTAACCTCTCTCTTAGTTTCTTCATCCACACAAGGCTGATGACACTAGCACATGGAGCTGTGTCTGGACACTGCTAGAGTAATTCACACAGAGTGCTTCACAAAATGCCAGCTGCTTTCTAACAGAGTCTGTGCATACACTTGCTTGTGCTGCATGGTGGTAGAAATACCACAGAGAGGGCAAGTGCCCCCCAGAGGGAGGGATGGAAGAGGCACCTATCATGGGAACACAGCCCTCTCTAAGGCCCAAAGCAGACGCCCAGGGGTGAGCATGGCAGCTCCTCACCCAGCTCACTGCAGACATGCATGCTGACAGCGATGCCTCTGAATTTATAGCTCTCTGAGCTCCTCGATGTCTGATAGAATGCAGGTACCTTCTGGTGAGACTTAAGCAATTTTCTCAATTTTCACTTAATAAGTCATTCTACTTGCCAAGCCTGCATAAATACTGTCTGACAGGTAAAATCCTCAAGAGTTTAATATCATCCTTGAAAAAACCTTTACTTACTATCTGTGCACTCCGTGGGCCTGTTGTCTGAAGGACCCCAGTATAAATAATGAAGGCCAGTGGCGATTAAAAAAAAAAAAAAAACAGCCAGCATAATTGTCCTGCATGAATAAGACTTCTCCTACTCGAAACCTTGAAACTCCTGTTCCCTTCAATATAAATACATTCTTGGGAGCAAGATTGGACCGACTCACGCACTCTCACCCCGCCGGGTCTCAGAATGACCGGTGTAAACGGCTTTTCTTTTTTCACCCCTGTGTCCTGTCAACCTCCGACTATCTGAACTCTATCTTTAGAGTCTTCCCTGGCCTTTTAAGATAATAACATAGCTGCATATTAAGCAGAGCTTAAGTAGCCTTTGAAAGCTCTATTTTGGCTTTGGTAAGTGCTAGAGGAGAATAAATGAAACAGACGTGGTTTTGCTTGCTCCAAATGCAAATATACTCTGAGAGGAGTAACATGTTTTGGGTTGTCCTTAGCCCTGTTTTGTGCCTCAGTCTCTACCTCCCAGTGGATGGGGGATCACTGCCCGGACCCCTCTTTCTCAGCCACACACTTGGCTTTATTCCTTTTCATTCATCTGATTCCAGCCTCCCGACAGTAACACATGTGGGCCATGTGCAGTTCTGAAAGGTGTCTTTGTGTTTATCTTGGTGAACATCCTGGAGAAGCAATGAAATTAATAAGGCCCCTTGAGAGGAAAGCCCCTGGAAACACAATGTTGGGGGACAGCTCTTCCTATGTCTCGTGTCTCTGCGCATATTACAAAAGACATACAGACTGTTCTTTCTCCTGGGCCAAGATTTTAAGGGTGTTTATATAGTGAAGAGCCTCAGAAGCTGTGGTATCTCCCTCTCCAGCAAAGGACAGGTGTGCTCACTGCTGCTTTAAAAAATTGAGCTGCAGGTCTCAGGACTCTTGTCCTGTGCTGCCCAATGAATGTAGCATATTATGGCTCCCTCAGACTGACCTGGAGGGCTGAGGGGTCAGGGGCATGGATACATATGTTGTCATGGATACTGTCATGTAGAATGAACTGATCAGATATCTTCTGCCAGTAACTGTAAGACTGTAAGATAAAACCTTAGCCTCTCCTAGTTTTTCATATATAGTTCCAGTTTTAAAATGATTCCAACGTGACTGCACATGTGCAAAATCCCTGACAGCATTTCTAATGTGCCAGCCGGTGCGATGCTGCACCAGCTGCTCTGCACGTGCCACTGCTTTCTTAGGCTCAGAAAAGTCCTGGTACAACTGTGTGATGGCCGCTGCAGCCAGCTTTCCCAGGAAGCCTTATTTCTGGAAACTTTTTTAAACTGAGCTAAGAAGCACTCAGTCCTTAAAATACCCTGTAAATGTGACCAGGCACTAAGGATTAAATTCCTGTAAATGGCTGGATAATTTGTGTTTAACAAGAACATGAAAAGTGTCTGTGCTCCCACTAGAGCTTGCCCAGTCATTCCAACTCACTAATTTATTCGAATCAATTGACTCATAAACTTTAAAATACTTTTTACAAAGATGAACAAGATAATCATAGGTCAGGACGTTAGGGTCTTGGTCTACTGAAAAGAAGGAAAATATTGAAAATAATTGCATAAAATTACCTAAAAAGCCATGGATACTGTGAAGAAAATAAACACTATGACACATCATCAGAGCAGATGTAATAGCTGTCTGTTTTTATTCCCAATATCAGAAGTAACATAAGTTAGAATATACATTACAAAGCACATGTTACCTTTTGTTGTTGTTGTTGGCTTGCATTTAATAGGTAAACAAGTAACAAGAACTAAAATATACGATCTTCATAAGTTTACCCAACGAAAGCAACATTCCCTTTGTGTGAAGTGGACTCTGGAGGATGTCGTGAAGCTCACTGAAGAGCGCTGCCACATAGACAGTGTTCGGGAAGGTCGAATGTCCTGGCTACCGTGCGGAATTAGAAGCTGAGAAGAGTCTGGGAAAATGAAGAGGGATATCTCATTTCTCAAAACAACAAAAGAGACTTAGCCTGAAACAATTTTTTTTATTTTTTCCAATAATGTTTGGTGGTCACAGCCCTTGTGGTAAACACCTTGTGTTAAAATAAGCTGGTGGACAACGATAGGTGAACACGTATGTAGACTTACAGACCCATTGGTTATAAACAGTTCAAGCAAAAATTTCAGAAAAGCAGCAACTTACAAAATTTTCTAAGCAATGCAGCTTCATCCAGTTCACAAGTGGCATTTGAGCAGAAAAATGATAAAACAAACAGGAATATCTGGATTCTGGAGTTACAGGGAACAATATTTGTGCAGTCTGTGTCTCTCCTCTCCTCTTGGCATGTGAAATGGTGCATATTAATTCCCCTGGTTTTCTAAATAAATCATTCATTCATGCTTGAATTATTCCAATTTATGTACACAATTTACCAAAATCTGTATATTTTCCGACTGTTAGCAAGGATTTAATCATAACCTTGGAGTAATAAAAGCAGTTTTTAAGTGGGAATGGGGAAAGGAGGGGATAAAGAAAGACTTGACACACAAACCAAAGGGTTTGACGGTCATTTCTTTCTTTCTTTCTTTTTTTTTTTTTTTCCTGAGACAGGGTCTCGCTTTGTTGTTCAGGCTGGTCCTGAGCTCAGCCTTGAATTCACAGCAATCCTCCTGCCTCTGCCTCCCGAGTGCTGGGATTACAGGCGTGAGCCACCACGCCCGGCACTGTGGTATGAGGTTCTGATTGTTGATGGGCCTGAGCCTCCACGCCCCGCATTGTTGTAAGTGGTTACTGCAAGGCAGGCACGGGAACCACTGAGCTAACTCCCCAGCCCTAACAATCATTTTTTAAAGGTAGTATGCTATCCATCTAGCCTAAAAGAACCTACTCCAGTTAAAATTCTTCTTTTAAAGTAATACCAGAAAAGAATGTACTTTTCTTAGTAGGAAGTAATGTGAGGACTTGAAGTTACCGGGCTTAGTATTTCCTCTCCCCCATGGACGGTAGTTGTTGTCCCTTGTGCCTGTGTCTGCCTGAGCCTGAGTCTTTCCACCCTGGAGGAACTCAGATCTCGACCTGCCTCTCAGCCAGCAGCGCTGCTCCGGCTGCAGTAACCAGCTTTAGCCTGTGACCTCAGCGCAGAGTTCACTTTGGACGACTGTTCAGTATGATGTTTTCTTGCATCTGGAAGTAAGTACATCACACGTAGATTTAAGATTTCTGGTTCCCTTTCTGAGCATTGTTAGATCAGGGTGCTTCTCTAATTCTCTCTTCTTGTATATTTTAACATTATGAGAATTTCAACCTAGCCCTTAAGATTAAATAAGAGATCTAAAGGTTTTTCTTTTCTCTTCACCTTTGGGAGAGAAGGAGTCCTCGAACAAAGTCCTTATGGGGTTAAAATGCCTTTTTGCATAAAAGCAAGCTTCCCTTGATTACACCACCTGTATTCGGAAATATCAATATGGTGTTTAATTTTTTTCTTCACATCTAGTACTGACTGTTTCTGGCACCTACCAATAAAATTTGGGTGTTTCCTGTAGAACACTTGGTGAAGTCTACTATTTTATCTGAAGTGTCTCTTGTAAGATAATGTAAGCAACTGTGTCACTGTGTATTGATGAAGGAAGTTTTCCTGGGCATCTGAGTCAATCTCATGTGGCCCAAACAAAGCACAAGTGTACTGTTCTGTGACAGCATTCCTAGTCCTGTCTCTTCTATACAGCAGAGCAGAGCAGTCACATGGCCTTAAGAATATTGTATACAATAAGTCATTTCCTAGGAAGAAAATGTCCAAAAGGGGCTTGTAAAGAAGAGAAAGAAAAATTTGATGGTTAAAAAAAAAGGAAACAAAGCTTATGTATATAGAAGGCAGGGAGTTGTAGGGAGGGCAAAGGAATGGGAAAAAATGAAAGTCAAGGTGTGCCATGTACAGGTACAAACCCTCAAAGTTGAACCTGATCATAATTCTCTCTCTCTCTCTCTCAGTGTCACTCTCTCTCTGTGTATATACACCCTTTGTCATATATATATATATATATATATATATATATATATATCCAATAAAATCAATTTTTAAAAAAGAGTAAGTTATTTCCATTTAATAACAGGAAAGAATGATAATTTTTTCTTTAGAGTTATCATATAGATGCAAATTTTTCTACAGACAATTAAGTGTTGTGGACCAGTGAGAAATTAGACACTATATGTTGGGATATGTTTTTAAGTGGGGTAAGGTAGAGTGTCTTGCTAGACTGTATTATTCTATGTCTCCTTGAGTCATAATTAGAGTGATGTTCATCTTGAGTACTGAGTTTTACACCAGCTATCTCAAGAGTAAGTTGGGGAACTATACCCATTCCTAGACTCAGATTCAGCCAATGGGATCCCTAGCTTTGTTTATAAAGTTTTATTTATGTCTTTCATTTGATTTTATGCTACACTGTGTTTGGTAAACAGTTTTTAAACTCATAATATGGTTTAGTTAATTTTTCCTCTTAATACTATTTCATGAAAACATGAACAAATAAGATAATGACTTGTAATGGGGCTAAAATAAATGTCCGAGAGTTTCTTAAAATTTTGGAAATAAATGTCATCATGGTAAAGCATGAGTCAGGGAAAGTCAGCTCGGACCAGCCTTCATCCATGTGAAAGTGTCTCAGGTACGGTACTCCCTCGCCTTCTTTTACTAGTGATTGCTTAGATGTCCATACCAGTCAAGATAATTTAGCTTGTACTGTGAAAACAGCCCCCAATCTCTGGGACTTATTCAGTGGCTTATTCACTGCAGATGCAGTGATGGATGGCGGCTTTGCTCCACGAGCCATTTCTCGGGGCCCGCTGACAGAGCACATTCTGTCTAGAGATTCCTGGTGACTGCGGTGGGCAGGCAAGAAGACATGGCTACCACGCAAGGCTCTGAAAACTTCTGCTGAGAGTGTTCCACAGCTGAGCCTGAGTTCCTTGAGCAAACATGGATAATCCTCCCGCGGGGAGCAATATCAAATATTTGAGACTAAGAGTGCACCACATAATTCTCTTTAGAAAATAAATAGGGGTTGCCTTAGACTTTTAGAAAATAAGTATTTGTTAAGTATCTACGATGTTCCAGACACTGTCTAGACACTGAGAATAACAGCAGTAAGTGGAAAATTCAAAATCCTAAACTCCTGGGGCTTTCACTGTAGGGATGAAAAGGAAAAATAAAAATAAACATTTTCCTTGATAAAAAGGATAACATGATAAGGGGTAAGGGGGATGGGTATGTTCAGAGTTTAATGTGAGCAGAGATGTGTCTTGAAAAGAGATATCTGAGCACAGAATTTCAGGAATAGAGCAGGGCCATTCCTAGACACCTGGAGAGACCTGGAGACAGAGCAGGAAGTGAGAATTTCCTAGGGCTGGACGATGTATGGCCTACTGAGCAACTGCAGGGGAGGTACGGTGTCCCCAAAGAAATGAGAGAGATGTCACCAGAAATCTGGTTAGACGTGTCCCTGTGAACCACGGTGAAAGCACTGAATTCTCATGGAACAAGATGGGAGCAACTGGAGAATTTTGAGCAAAGAAGGGCCATGGTTGTATTTTCATGTTAAGGAAATCTTTCCACCTCGTGCTTACTTATAAAGTGTTCAGAAGTCAGCCAACCAGGAGCTACTGCAGGCCATTAAGGAGAAATGTACTGATGACTTGGAGGTTGATGGTAGGGAGAGTGGGAAGCAGCAGTCCTTGGGGTATACTGGATAGAGCTGGCTGGGTTCACTGATGGGTGGATGTGAGTTTTAAGAGAAGAGACAAGGAAAACTCCAAGGATGTTAGTCAGAACAAGCAGGCAAGTGGAAGTCAATTTCTGAGTTGAGAAAATGGAGGAAACGGGAAGATCAAAGTAAGTTTTGGACAAACAAACTTTAAGGTGGTTGTCACATATCCAACTTTGGGTATATGAATGTGGGATACAAAAGACTCAAGATGGGCTTAGAAACCAGGAGCCAAGAGCTGGGTGAGGTCCCTTAGGAAATACGCAGCAAGAGAACTGAGACCATCCTCTGGCTAGCCCAGTGGAACACCCTTTGTCCTACATGGATCCATGCTGCCTCTACTCATTACCATCATTAGTGTCTTAGTGGCCAGCTCCAATTTCAGGTAGAATATTATGATATTATAGTGCTTACATGCACATGACCTTTACTTTACTTAATTATGGCCCCAAGACATAGAGTAATGTATTAATCACTTTTCTGTTGCTGGGACAAAATGTCTGACATATACAACATACAAGATAAAAGTTTCTTTTTCATAGTATCAGAGGTTTCGGTCCACAGTCAGCTGCTCCAAGGCAGAAAGCTGCTCACCTCATGGCCTTGAAGACGCAGAGGGAAGAGGGGCGCCTGAGGCTGTGGGCCCCACGTCCCCAGCCACACTCAGCTGGGAGTGCACCAGTGCGGAAATGCAGCCATGAGTGTGGTGGGGCCATGAGTCCATCATGTTTCAAAAGTTCACCCTTTGAGCATGTGAGCCTCTTGGAGAACAGGGTTTTTCCTTTCTTTCTTTCTTTTTTTAGGTTTTTTGAGACAAGGTCTCACTTTGTGGTTCAGGCTGGCCCTGAGCTCAGCCTCCAACTCACATCACAGCAATCCTCCTGCCTCTGCCTCCCGAGTGCTGGGATGACAGGCGTGAGCCACCACGCCCGGCACTGTGGTGTGTGGTACTGGTTGCTGGTGGGTGTGAGTCTCCACTCCAGTGTTGTTGGATGTAGTTACCAGGGATTGGACCAGGGTCCTTGTGCTTGTAAGACAGGCGCCGGAACCACTGAGCTAACTCCCTGGCCCTTTCTTTCTTTTTTTAACTCAGTACAATTTAGATTTGTGTAAGGATCATGTTCATCATAGGAAACTTGTATCTTTACATGTTGTACCCTGATTCCTCTTTTTTTCCCACCCCTCTCTTAAGCCTCTCTTTCTCTTTCTTGTTTACAAAAGCCGTTTCCAGTTTTTGCCTTCTTTTCTCATTTTTCCCTTTTCTTTCCTCCCCCTTTCTAGTTTGCCTTCCTTTTGAGCAAATTTTTCTTCTTTCACATTGTCTAATACACATTTTGGCCCCAATTTAGGCTTTCAGTCTGTTGTACCAGAGACACGATGCATTGTTTACACAAATGTCTGATTCATTTCACTTAAGACTGTAGCTTTGAGTTGCATCCATTTAGATAAAAATGCTTGAAGTTTATTCCTCCTTTTCCTCCCCAGCCCTTGTTCTCTTTATTTTGAGGCAGGGTCTCTTTGTCAATGTGCCCAAAATGGGTTTCAACTTCAAACTATCCTGGCTCAGCCTCCCAGAGGGCTAGGACAACAAGCAAGTGCCATGAGCCTGGCTGGTGAAGTCATCTCTAATGATACGGATGATGTTTAAAGGCCCATTTCCAAGGTAGAGAAACAGGTTGGCAACTAGTCTGCTCGAGCCACACAATTACACTGGGGGAGAAAGGGACTGGACAAAAAGTGTACTCCAGAGCCCGGCAGTGGTGCATGCCTGCAAACCCAGCACTTGGAAGGCTGAGGCAAGAGGATTGGCCAGCCCAGGTTACATAGTGAGCTCAAGGCCAGCCTGAGCTACACAGTTTTGGGTTCCAAAAGAGAAAAGAAGAAAAGAAAGCATGCTCCAAAATTCCATCACTCCCTCAAATCCAAGTGCAGAGAACAGAAATCTGATGATTTTCTGTGGTACTAAGGACTAACCCAAGGGCTTTGCACTGATCTATACCTTCAGCTCTTTAACTTTTAAATTTTGAGATAGTGTCTCACTATGTTGTCCAGGTAGGTTTGGAAAGGCTGTGATGTCCAGGGATGAGATGACAGGACATGGCCCCATGCCAGGGGCACTGTCAGGGCTCCAAGTACTTTCTAACTCTCCCTGGGGGCTTAGATTAGAAATATCCCCTTGATGTTTCAAGTTAGTCCTTCTTTATGGCTGAAGAGTACTCCATGGTATAGAAAAAATACATTTGATGGGCATCTGTTGTGTTTCCAGCATTATGATATGTGGTACCAGGGATTGAACTCTGGACCTTGTGCTTGCCAGACAGATGCTAGAACCAGTGAGCTAAATCCCTGGCCCTGAACCTGTCTTTTTTTTTTTAATTGAAATATTTATTGGTACATTACATATACACATCATGATTGCACTCCACAATGGGGATTTATACCAGTATAAGACAAAACTTAATTCTCATTTTTTCCCATAGCCCTACCCACCGTACCACTGCCCCATATACATAAAATTTGTTTGCTCTCTTTTTTGTTATAATCTCATTATTTACCCCCTTCACCCTATTTCTCTTTGAGTATTTTCTATTTCACAATATATAACATACAATTCTAGGACTCATTTACATCTTTATTTTTTCATACCAGAGAAAAGATGTGATATTTGCCTATCTGTAACCTATTTATTTCACTTATGAGGATATCCTCAAGGTATGTCCATTTAAGTAGAAATGATTCAAACTTATCATTTTTTATGGCAGAGTAATACTCCATTCTGTAGAAGAACCACAGCTTTTTTATCCAGTCTCCAGTTGATGGACACTTGGGTTGTTTCCAAGATGTAGCAATCACAAACTGAGCTGCTATATACATGGGCGCACATATGTCACTGTGATATGAGTCTTTTAATTCTTGTGTGTATATACCTAGCAGAGCGATGGCCGGGTCAAATGGGACCTCCAATCCTAGATTTTTGAGGAATCTCCAAACTGATCTCCACAGGGCTTGTACAAGTCTGCATTCCCACCAACAGTGGAGAAGGGTTCCTTCTTCTCTGAAGCCTCGCCAACATTTGTTGCTGGCTCATTCTGAAATGGCAGCCACTCTTTGTGGAGTGAGATGAAATCTCAGTGTTGTTTTCATCTGCATCTCTCGAATGATGTTGAGCATTTCTTCATATGCTTCTTAGCTGCTCTTACTTCTTCCTCTGAAAAATATCTGTTCATTTCAGATGCTCATTTTTGAATTGGGTCATTAAATTTGGGTGGGCTGATTTTTTTTGAGCTCTTTATATATTCTAGATAGTAGCCCTTTGTCTGAGGAACAGCTGGTAAAGATTTTTTCCCACATTGTTGGTTGCCTTTTTGCACTGTTGGTGGTTTCCTTTGCTGTGCAGAAGCTTTTTTAAGGAATGAGGTCCCATTTGTTGATTTCTTCTGCCAATTCCTGTGCTATAGAGGTTTTGTTCAAGAAGTCTTTCCCTAAGCCAATATCTTCAAGAGTTTTACCTAACCTGTTTTGCAGCAGGTTTAGAGTGTCTGTTTTAATATTTAAGTCTCTTATCCACTTTGATTTTAGCTTGGTACATGGTGAAAGAGCTAGATCTAATTTTAGTCTTTGGCAAGTTAAAGCCTAGTTTTTCTAGCACCATTTGTTAAAGAGGCTATCTTTCCTCCATTGAGGATTTTTGGCTCCTTTGTCAAAGATGAGGTGGCTCAGTGTATCTGGAGTAGTTTCTGGATCTTCTAGTCTACTCCATTGATCCTCAGGTCTGTTACTTTGCCAGTACCATGCAGTTTTTATCACAGTGGCTTTATAGTATAGTTTCAGGTTCAGAGCTGTAATACCCCCCACCATGTCCCTGTTGCTTAGAATTGCTTTTGCTATTCTAGGTCTTTTGTGGTTCCAGATGAAAGTTTGGATTTTTTTCTCTAAATCTGTGAAATATGCTGTTGGGATTTCAATTGGGATTGTGTTGAATCTGTAGAGTAGTTTTGGAAGTATAGCCATTTTGACGATATTGGTTCTTCCTACCCAGGAGCATGGTATGTCTTTCCATTTTTTGATATCATCTTCTCTCTCCTTTTTCAGAGTGCTATAGTTTTCAGAGTTGAACCTATCTTTTTAAATGGTTAGTTGACACTATTTTTGCATAATCCCTCATTTCTCTATTGAAATAACTTCTTCTAGTACCAACTACATTCATCTACCAATAGGTAGGTTTGGTTCATACAATAGACCCTGAAATTTGTGGGTGTTATGTTCCTGGAACACTCACGCATTGTAAAAACCTTCAAATTTCAGAAAAATGCCTTTAAATATCTAATTTTATAGTTTAAATCCTAAATTTATACTATGTCTCCTGCAATTATGTAATTTAATTTGATAAAATACTACATATAGCTTAGAAGGTGAAGTGTTTTGGGGGCATCTTAGGGACCTTATGGCGTAAAGAAGAGTGAGACTGAGAACAGAAGACAGCTGTGCATTGTTAGGATGCAGGAAAGCTGGGGCATCTGGGAGAAGGGTTATAGCACACCAGCCAATCAGCAGCCAGGAGAAAGAGTAACACTGTCAGATTGGTTACCTGAAAAGATTCCACCAAAAAACAAACAAACAAAAAAATTGAGGATGTATGAGATTTCTGCAAGACTCCACAATTACTAGTTGGGTTCAAAGACACCCCCACCCCCACTGAGGTTCTGAACTCTGAACTGCAACTTCTCAGGGATATGCTGGAGACACACACATTTTACGTGTCAGTACTATGCCATTGGTCTCTTTAGTACTTTTCTAATACTTAGCAATACTATATTATACCTCTTTTTAAAATTATATTTATTTATTGAGCCAGGGTTTCACTTTGTAGTTTAAGCTGGCCTAAAACTCACTTTGTACCCAGGCTAGCCTTGAACTCACAGAAATCCTCCTGCCTCTTCCTCCCAAGTGCTGGGATTACAGGCATGAGCCATCATGCCTGGCATGGTGGTATATGGTTACTGGGGATTGAACTTGGGACCTTGCACTTGCCAGACAGATGCTCCAACCACTGAGCTTAATCCTCAGTGAGTCTCCACGCCCAGTATTGTATGTAGTTACTGGAGAATTGAACCTGAGTCCTTGTGCTTGCAAGACAGGCACCAGAACAACTGAGCTAAATCCCTGGCCCTACACCTCTTTTTGATCATGATATGTATGCTTCTTTTAATGAAATTCCTTAAAAGTACTAATGTTTTCTTTAGGGTTTTCACATCTAGCTTTTCAATATTGGTTTAATGTTGTTTTTTAATATTATATTCTGATTTTGTAAACTCTATGAAAAATGCCAGAGGCCTGGAATGACTACATCCCCATTTTGTCTGTGGTGCTGTTCTATCCCATTTTTATCTTATTTTTCCAGCTCCTGGGATTGAACTCAGGTCATTGCAGCTGCCAGGCAGGAACAATGCTACTGAGCTGCATCCCCAGCCTGTCATTTTTTTTATCTTTATTGGTACATTAAATATACACATCATGATTGCACTCCATAATGGGGATTTGTACCAGTATAAGACACAGCTTAATTCTCATTTTTTCCCATAACCCTATCCACCCTACCACCCCCCCATATATATAAAATTTGTTTCCTTACTTTTTTGTTACAATCTCAACATTGTCCCCTTTCACCTTATTTTACATTGCAGCCTGTCATTTTTATCTTGATGCAGTCTTAATAAATTTATATTTTCTAGGAAAGTCAGTCATTTTGATTTTTAAAATTATTGTGCATAAAATGTCCAGTTATTGTTTTAGAATTGTTTAATTTATAGTTTGGATCTATTTATCATTCTAATTTTTAATTCTTTTTTGTTTACTAAAGATTTATTATATTGGCAGTACCATCATATTGGACTTATAAATCCTATTATGCTTTATTTTCTATTTAATTAATTTATTTTATTTATTTATTTTTTAGGGTTTTTTTTTTTTTTTGACAGGGTCTTGCTTTGTAGTTCAGTCTGTCCCAGAAAGTAGTTTAGGCTGGCCTTGACCTCACAGCAATACTCCTTCCTCTGCCTCCCAAGTGTTGGGATTACAGGCATGAGCCACCATGCCCAGCTTAATTTATATTTCTATACTTTACATGCTTTATCTACTTCTTTAGTGCATTTTTTCACTTTGGAAAACTGAGTTTATTGGTATATTTAACAAATATATTATGATCACATTTATCATTGAGAATTTGTACCTGTACAAGATATATGTTGAGTCTTATCTTTTCCCATTTTTCCTATCCTCCCTTCTACCCCTTTTCTTCCATATACAAAAGCTTTGTTTCTGTTTTTTCCTTAAGATTAACAAGATAAGGGCCGGGGATTTAGCTCAGTGGTTCTGGTGCCTGTCTTGCAAGTGCAAAGACCCGGGTTCGATCCCCGGTTACCACATACAATACTGGGCATGGAGACTCACGCCCAGCAGCAACCAGTACCCACATATCACAGTGCTGGGTGTGGTGGCTCATGCCTGTAATCCCAGCACTCAGGAGGCAGAGGCAGAAGGATTGCTGTGATGTGAGTTTGAGACTGAGCTCAGGGCCAGCCTGAACCACAAAGTGAGACCCTGTCTCAAAAAAAAAAAAAACCTTAAAAAAAGAATAACAAAATAAGAAGAAAACATTCTTTGTCACTTTGTACAATGTACATTATTTGGTTAACTTATATTTAATTATTTTATTAAGTACTTTTAAGCCATTTTTATTATGATAGTTTTGGTGTGTTTTAGAATTTGTGTGTGTGTGTATTTGTGGACACCAGAGGCTGTGCTCAGGACCTCACACTTGCCGGGCAGCGGCTGTGCTGCTGAGCTGTGTGACTTGGAGAGTGTCTCTTCTGGTCCTGGTACTCAGTAGTGCCTGTCACAGAGGTGGCCATAGTCATGTGACTTTCAGTTCTATTACAGTAAGGTTATTAGTACAAAATCATGTAGTGTACATGAAAATACTCTGTGAACTATAATAAACTTTAATTTAATTTGAAAAATTTCTTGGAACTCATGCTATTTTCTACTTCACAAGTTGTTTCCTTCCTTGAAGAGTAGGTAGTACTGTCAAATTGCTTTGTCATTTAACAGTTCACAAATTTATAAAGTAGATGAATGTGCAGAATGTATACAAAGAATTCCCCCTGGGAGTTTCTGACTTCCTTTACCACAGCAACTACATTTTACAAATAATGTCATGCATGGAGACTGTTTTGCTCGTTGATTATGTCCAGCTATCTCCAGAGCGAGGTGACCTGACTTTAGCCAGTGGTGCACCGGGCACTGCACTGAAGACACTTGGTTACTGTCTGCCCAGCTTTCTCCCCCTGTCCTCCAAGCAGGTTCCGAGGTTAGGGAAAGCCGTGGGAAATATGCTCCATATAAGCCTTGGGACATCTACTAAGGAACTAGTCTGATGATGAGAGAATTCTAACTTGGGAGACTTTTACAAACTTGACTAAAAATGCAAATAGTCAAAACAATGTATAACACACAGAGGGTTTGGGATAATGCATCTTGTGAAAATAAAATTTTGGCATATATAGAAGGTTTATTCACAATAGATCATATATTCAGCTAACACTGTAATAATGGCAAATCTCCCAAATCAGAAAATATAATGGCATATCTTCAAATGAAATGCAGTAGAATAAAGTTTAAAACATTTAAAGGATAGAGGAAAAAAAAAGAAATCAAGACAGTAAAATAAGCCCACTTAAAAAATTTAAAGAAGAGATGAGACGGCCAGACATTATTCTGTCTGCTTTTCCTCTGTGCTGGTTCCTGCAAATGGCTCTGTCTTCACTGAGGATCCTAGCCTTTGGGAAGGACCTTCACTCAGCCTGGCTCCCAGCTCTTATAAAGATCGCCTCCTTTTCCTTTTCAGACTTGCGGGTGGAAGTGGTTCCTTCCTTTCACTTACCTGGAGCCCTACATGGCCCTTTGTGTTTTCTCTCCCTCCTGCTCCTTCCCTTGCAAATGGTCCTTTAAAATCAGTCTTCAAACTACCCAATTTGAATGTGCCAGCTGGTTCTTGCAAGGGCCCGACTGATGGAGGAAACAGCTCTTACTGACTCTTATTGTATACGGTGTCAGTAAGAAAAAGACTTTTAAAGGGATACGTTTCACAGTCAAACCAAAGCTTTTCTTGTACTAAAATCTGATTCACATAGCTTTGGAAAGGAGTTCTATCTTTTAATATATTCTTCACTGGAGATTCACATTTTCTGGACCAAAGTCATAATCAGATCCAAAATATTTTGAATACTCTATATATTGCTACTAAAATTTAACAGTAACAGAAAAAAAGAAAAGAAAAGAAAAAAGAAAAATGACTCTTCCAGTTCCCAAACAGAAAAACCAGAGCATTATTTCTAATTTGCTCTGTTGCCATGGGAACCCCATTGCCACACCAGCCAGAAAAATGCTTTGGCTGAGTTAGACTCTCCTTGTCCTCAGCCCTGACTGAGGCGGGCAGTGGTTACTGCACAGGCTTGCTTCCGCAACTTCACTGTAAGACAGTAGAATGGACGATTATACACAAGAGAAGACATTGAAATGACTCATTTTTAGAAGTCATGCTATAAGTATGCATTGTACTCACACACACACATAATACACATGAGTACACATGAGCAGGGCCTTTACTTTCCTTCCAGCCAGAGCAAGGTGACGCCGGCAGGAGGAGGAGTCCCTGCCAGCCAGGCACGATTCGGGTGGGTGGGAAAAAGCTCCTTCCCTTCCCCCTCCTTGATTCCCACACCAGGGGCTAATTCTTAATATAATACCAGAAGGAATGCTGTCACTCAACAAGTGATAAATGAACCAAGTTATATAATTGCTTAATCAATGTACAATAGGTTCCCACTGTCAACGGAGTGGAGCATCATCCAGCAGTGGGTCTGTTTCCCTTTTGTTTCCACAGGAGTTACAGTGACCACATTTATTACCTCTTTTGCATTTTAATGAGAAAGGGACTGAAAAACTAAGCTATAATGGCCAGACCCTGCAGGGCTAGAGGAGGCGCAGACTGAGGGAGAGGCTTTCATGTCAATACTTTTCAGTCTCTCTGTTGTCATTTAAGATAAGGAAATAAATAATCTACCAGATTTCAGGTTCTGCATTCTGCGCCCTTAAACAATTATCTAGGGTTGCTAATCCCCAGGCTGCCTTTTAGTAATGTAATGGACATTTCCTCAGACTGACTTCAGGGGTATAGTAGTGCCACAAAATAACAAAATGGTGTGTGCCTTAGTCTCTGCTAAAAACAAAGGAGCCTAAAGTGAGCATCTAGAAATTAAAATTGTTAAGTGTTACTTAAGGCAATAAAATTAACATTTATTTCTCAGCTTCTCAAACTGGACAGAAATAGCTATGTACTAAATTAAAACTGGTCTAGTTAGACCATAGGGGAAATTAGTAAGATAACCCACTAGAGTTGGGCTCAATGGCACAGCCTGTAATATCAGCACTTGGGAAGGCTTGGGCAGGAAGTGTCCCAAGTTCAAGTCCAGCCCGAGAACCCCAGGACTTATGCAATTGTTCTCAAAAAAAAAAAAAAAACTACACAGGGCTAGATACTGAGTTCAATGGGAAGTCCCTGGATTCAGTCCTCAGTATAACAACAGCAACAACAAAAACCAACTAAAAGCTTCTAGCATTCTCCCCCTAAACATACAAAAAAAAAAAAAAAAAAAAAGCCCAAATAATAATAACTAAATCTCAAGAAAAATAACAAAGAAGCAGCAGAAATGTAAGAAAGCCACAGAGAGGAACACCTTCCACCACCATCCTCCTAGTTGCGATCAACTTAGAACAGAGGGGCGCGCAGGAGACGCTAAGGGGACCCACCACCCCCACCATCCCTGCCCGCTGGCCTGCTGCGGCCTGTGGAGCGCTGAGCCCTGGAGCAGCTGCTGCAGTCTGCAGGGCTCCCGCTGGACCTGGGCTTCTGGGCCCGGAGAAAGGACGCTTCCCAAGGAGTGGCCTTCACACTTCCCTCAGCCATCCGGAGTCACGTGTGCTGAAATCTATAAAGAATTTGTAAGGATACTTCTCACCGGAACTTCTTATGAAATTACAGTCATAGCCATGATAAAGAAATCACTGAACACACACAATATATCTATGAGGACATAGTAAAGAGGGACTACACTTCACTGTGGTTTTTTTGAGACAGGGGTCTCCCTTTTTTGTAGTTTAGGCTGGCCCTGAGCTCAGCCTTTAACTCACAGCAGTCCTCCTGCCTCTGCCCCTCGTGTGCCAGGATCACAGGTGTGAGCCACCACACCCGCACACTTCACTTTTATTTAATGGTTCAAAATGACAAAATTTAGTCAAGAAGAGAGAAAGTTTAAATAGGAATATTTGTAATTAATAGACCAAACATCCAATCCTGGAAACAAACAAATACAGTTTTCAAGGATCCACAAACAGTCACAGATTTTCATATTTTTTGAAATTAAAAAGGTAAGTTCCCCAAAGTAGAAAAAAAAAACGAATAGCATCCTCTAACCAAAGTGCATTCCATTCAGAAAACAATAAAATATCAGAAACAATTAAAATTTCTTTAATAAATAATTCTTAGGTTAAATTAAAAAATCAAAATCATAATTGCAGATTCTATGAAAACTAATAGTGAGGAAGAAAATTTTAAACATTTATATTTTTTTTGTTTATTTTGTTCTGAAATTAAAGTATGCAAAATAAAGAAGATGCAGTTTTAAACATTTATATTTTTGAAAAGAATTGAATTGAATGAATAAGATGGCATCTGTTAAATGGAAATACCAAAATAAACTTTAGAAAAACAGATGAATTTTTGAAAACAAGAACCAAAAAACTCCAAAAGGAAGAAAATGAAATAAATTATGTATTAATTCAAGACCTTGTTGTATGTATGTGGGGGAGGCAAAAATCAAACATAATCATGGATAATTTATTTACCATTAATAAACAGAAGAAAAGAAACAAATGCATAAGTAATGAAAAGTAGAAATGTTTACAAATGATGAGGAACTCTTTATGAAAACATCCTGTGTAGGGCTGGGTGTTTAGCTTAAGTGGTACTGTTCCTACCTTGCAAGCACCAGGGTCTGAGTTCAATCCCTGGTACTGCAAAAAACAACAACAACAATAACAAAAAAACCCCTGCATAATTTGCATTAATAACTTCTAAAATTTGGAGATTTTTAAAAAAGAATATATAAATAAGCTACAAATGGAGAAATTATGAATGTTGTCAAAAGTTTCCAAAAACTTCAGATCTGGAAAGTAGTTGTTTTTCAGTCAAGAAACATTTTATTCCAAAATGATTTAAACTTATTCCAGAGCAACAAAAAAAGGAATTTTCTTCAAACGCTTTTACAATGTAACATATGTATGAGAATAGCATCCAACAGATTTTCTCCTACTTTTTCTGTCTCCTCCTCCTTCCTCCTCTCTCCCTCTCAGTCTCTCTCTCTTTCTCTCTCTCATTCTTTTTCTCCTTCCTAAATGATTTATTGACAGAGATTATTACCAGTACTTTAAATAAAAATATAACACAACCAACTGGGATTAACTACAAAATGTATCTATTTCATTGTTGGGAAATTCAATGATTTTGTTTTTAATTAGAAATTTAAAGGTATTTGATTAAATTCAGGACTACTCCTGGTTTTAATTTTTTTTTTTTTTTTGAGACAGGGTCTTGCTTTGTAGGTCAAGCTGGCTCTGAGCTCACTATGTAGCCCAGGCCAGTCTGTAACTCACAGCAATCCTCCTGCCTCTGCCTCCCGAGGGCTGGGATTACAGGGGTGAGCAACCAAGCCCAGTATTGTGGTAATGTGGTTACCAGGAATCAAAGTTGGGATTTTCTGCTGGCCAGGCAAACACCAGAACCACTGCACTAAATTCCCAGCCTTCCTGATTTTAAATTTTGTTTTCAACCTAAAGGGCATAAAATATAATTTAATGAAGAAAAATAGATATGAAGTTTTTTTATTATAAAATCTTAACATTTAAAACATTTATTTCCCTCCAAATAATCAATGTTATCTATTTATTTTTATTGAAACATAAAGCAAAGTTTCTTTAGAAGATTGTAAATTAATTCTAACATTAATTTTAAACAGATCAGTGGGAAAAAAGAAATCAAGAAAGGTGTAAATTATTAAAAAGGAACTATGAGCATAATTGTTCTACTGCATATTCA
>PVIR01029269.1:0-21124 GCA_004026965.1 Petromus typicus | reverse complement strand
GTAGATATGCTATAGAGAGGTTGAGATTTAGCATTATTGATTTCACCCAGCTGGAGAGCCTGGCATTCACCTTAAGTCAAATGCTGTGCCAAGTTTCTCCTCCTTTTTTCGCAGTTAATTTTCTTTCTCTACATAATTCTTAGTGTGTGCTGCTCAAGCTTAAGACAAAAGAATACTACTTCCTGTCATTCCCAGTATGGATTTTAATGTGTGTAAAAGATAAATGAGGCAAACATAGGTCATCATCTTTATTTTCTGGTGTTAAGCACTATTTAGAACTCATGATGTTGAGTTAATTCTATTGAAATGCTATCAAATGATTACTAAAATGATAATCATAAACTTTAGATTTAAACTTTCATATGAAAATATTATAAGATTAAGGCTTCAATTTACTAGCTGCTTCTCCTTCATTTTACTACAAAAGCATAAGTTATAAGGATATATTGTCATGCTTTTCTTCCTAACAAAACTGTTGATTGTTTAGGATATATTTTTAAATATTTATGGTTTTTAATTTTATATAAACTACTATTTTTATTTCAAGGATAAGGAATTTCAATGATAAGGGTCAGATATTTAGCTCAGTGATAGAGTGCTTGCATGACATATACAGGTCTTGGGTTCAAGCTCCAGAAATAAAAAAAATTCAGTTATAATATTTTGTTTCAATGCTGGAAATTGAACCCAGAGCCTCTACTGAGCTCTCTAGTATATATCTATCATCTATCTATCTATCTATCTAACTATCATCTATCTAATTTAAAGAGACATGGTCTTATTAAGTTATTAAATTGGTTAGGATGGACTCAAAGTTGTGATCTTCTTGTCTCACACTTCCAGCAATGCTGGGATTACAGGCATGCCTCACGACCCCGGGATAAAGTATATTTTTGATAGTCCTTCAGTGGCTTCATTTTAAAAGAATTTTTTTCTTAATTTATTCACGTAGTTCAACAAAATAAACATATTTTGCTGATGACAACACACCTGATATATCTTTTATGTATACTTTTCCTATTGCAAATTAACATTTGATTAGATGTATTTTGCTGTGAATTTTTGTGATTGCTGTTACTTCTTAAAAGTAAACAGATATAGTTTCACCAAGTGAGAAAGAAGCATGAACATAAGTGAAATTTCTATTTTCTTGGCAATTTTGTATGAGTAAATTTATACATTACATACACAAACTCCTTTGAATATTTTCTTAAAAAATCATATTGTGTATTTTTAAATTCAAAATTATTCCCATATCATTATTTGAATATTTTTCTTTATAATCTGTGCCCTATACAGACAATGTTCTCCATATTTTCTCTCTAAATAACCAATGAAAAACGAGACAATATTAAGCTCATTTTAAAATCGTGCCATAGAAGAGGTCAGAGATAATGAGATCACAATCCATTTTTAAAACAACATACTAACCTTTTAAAGTTGAGCCCTGTGCCCTGAATAATAAGGGGATTGTTATTTAAGTTATCTTGCTCCATTTTAAGTAGTATAATTTAACCTCTAGTAAAGTTATTAAAGCAAATTGTGTAGCCATTTGCTGTACAGTATCATATAGGTCCCTTGAGGGGGAAGCAAACAATATCTTCTTAATCTTTTCGTTTTTATAAAAGCACAAATCAAAGCAAAATGTATACACTTATTTAAAATTAGAAGTTTAGAAGGAAATTAGAAGTTTCTTAAGACTCAATTTGAGAACATTTTTCTTGTCTATCTTCCCAAACAGTGATATCACTTCCATCCTTTACTTCCAAATCACACATGACCTCATGCTTTTCTTTGACTTCTGTATTTATTCACCTATCTTAACAGCATGTGGAAGACTGTAATGGGCTGTAGTGATCTCATCTCCCCAAGTTCACAGATTAAAACTCTACCCCATGATGGTGGCATCAGAGCTGGGTCTCTGGGAGCTGCTGACGCTGTGAAGATGAGATCTTCCCATTGAAGAGACCAGGAGAAGATCCTCACCCCCTTCTGCCACGTAAGGGTACCAGAAGAAGACTCTCGTAGAGAGAAACCAAGCTCTTGAAAGACAGTAACTAGGTCAAACTTTTCAACTTCAGAACCTGAGAAACAAATTTTAGTTGTTCATAAGGTACGACTTAACTTAGGATATGCAGTTTCAATTTGTTGAACCCAAGGAATAGATCATAGCCTTTCTGTCCCTCTAACTGGATCAGGTGCACCCCCTCTACCAGGAAATACAAGCATATCTTCAAGTTGTGCAGGAAAACTTATCTGTGCAAATCTACCTTTGGATTCTTCTCTTGTTAGCACCCTACACTGACCAAATTGCCCCATCTGTCACAGCTTCTCTTTTTCATGCTTTAGGATAGAGTTTTCTCTTTATGTCTCTAAGGGATTGCTCCCCACATCTCCGTGGGGGCCAAGGTCAGGAATGCCCAAGCTCTTCCCACAAAATGGCATAGTGTTTTTTTTTTTTTAATATAACCATACAGATATCTTCCTTTAAATTTTCTCCATTACACATAATGTGTGACAGAGTCTAAACAGTATGCAAATACTTAATGCAGGGCATTATTGAAGGAATTATGAGAAGCAAAACTGTGTGTGTGCAAAGCAAGGAGAGACCTTTTATAGAATTTTTGAATTGTGCTTGGATGACCCATCCATGTGGAAAGCAAAGAGGGAGAACTAATGTACCCAGCTAATATCTACAATATATTTTAAATGCAGTGGGGTTGGGCTATTTTTGTTCAGTAGGTTAACTTCACTTGAAGCAAGAAGGAGCACATTGGCATATGATATCAACATTTATAAATACTGACTGACTGACTGACTGAAATAAATGAATGGGAGGATAAATAAATCATATGACATTAATTTTCTCAAAAATAAAGTTGACATGTTAAATTAATCATCAGAGTAAATAAATATACAATTTAATCTTACCAAAGATGAAATCAGAACTCTGTGCTATGATGTTTGGATAGGGAAAGAAAAGCTATTATTTTCTTTATTGGTGAGAAAAAAGGAACAAATTAATTTATCAACAAGGGATAATTATACCTCCTTGTCCTTAGCCATTTTTTAAGTCCCACAGGCTCTGGGACTCCTCTGTGCTCCCAGCTGGCAGCAGCATTGAATAGATCTTACACATGCTAAGACTATCCACTCACATCTGACACTTCCCCTTGTACCTCACAACCTGAGCCTTAGTGGTCCAAATGAAAGAGGCTCTGAGAGTTGAGAGTACATTTTCTTGTTTCAATTTCATATTTCATCTCTCCATTCATTTTAGGGCTAATCTGTTGTAGAATTTTGAATTTATCACTTATGTTTTCTCTTACGGAATGGAAGTTAACGAGTTCTATAATTGTTCCTTTGAAAATAATTTCTTTTCCAGCTCTTTTTAAAAAAATGATCTTTTATATCTACTTTCATTATTTAAGTTATTCCAGCGTAAGATTTATTCAAAATTATGTTTGATATTTTGTGTTTCTAAAGTCTTTCAAAAATATAAGGTATTTAATAAAAACTTTCTTATTTTTAATAGTATGTGTTCTCAGGACGCAATGAACAGCTTCATGTGGGCCTTAAGCATGTATGTAACTCACTTTAATTCTTTTTATATCTCGGTTCCCTCTTCCTGCCCCTGGTTTCTTTATCAACTGATCCCCTTGTAAGTTTACAAAACAACAATCTCCATATTTTCCTATAATCCTATAAATTATTTTGTTTTTGATTTATATTTTATTTTCTTATTTTGGAGAAACCGATCAATATTTAAGCTAATCTGTTCTGATTTATTTAACTTAATACTATGGTCTCAAAATATACCAGTTTTCTAATAAATGACTAAATGCTTCTTAATGGGCCAGTAATACACACTTGTGTATACATATCATCTTTTATTATCCATTCATATATTGCTTGTCATATAATTTTGATTGATATGAGCTATGTGACTATAAATATGGATGCACAGGTACCCTTATAATATGGTATCTTTAACTCTTTCAGGAAGATACCTAGAAGGGGAATAGTTGGGTTAAATACAATTTATAATTTTAGTTTTTCTGAGGAATCTTGATTTCAAATTTCATAATGGTTGTACTAGTTTACATTCCCACAGGTAATTAAATGGTCCTTATCAACCACACCAATATTTATTATTATTTCATTCCTTGATGATTGCCATTCTACCTAGAATAAGTTGAAATCTCAGTGTTGTTTTAATTTATACTTTTTTCTAGTGGTTAGAGAGGTTGAACATTTTTTCACTTAGATATTAGCTGTTTGTATTTCTTCTGAGAAGTGTTTATCTATTTCAGTTGTCCATTTTTTTAATGAGTATTTTATTTTTAAAGGTCTAATATTGTAAGTTCTTTATATATTCTAGATATTAGTTCTCTGTCTCCTGTGTTTGTGGTAAGTACTTTTCCCCATAATGTAAGTTCATGCTTTACACTGCTAATTGTTTCTCTGGTTGTGTAAAAGCTTTTCAATACAATGTGTTATAAATTTTACTTGATATAATCTGATTTCTTGATTCCTGAGGTTATTTCTTTTGCAACTTGGATGAGATTCTATTCAGAAATTCCTTGCCTATTCTCTCTGTCTTCTCTCTCTCTGTCTTCAAGTGTTTTATCTATTTTATCCTCCAGCTGGTTCTGTTTCCATTTGAACATTTAGATCGCCATTCTATTTTCATTTTAGCTTTAGTACATGGTCAGAAATATAGGTTTAGATTGAATCTTATCCATGTGGTCAGCAAGGGGAAGTATCTGGAAGAGGTTGATAGCAATGTGTCTTTTTATGTAATAACTTTTTAAAAAAATGTCCACTGTGCTTGTAGATTACATCACATATTTTCCTGCAGATATTTTTTTCCTTGTAAAATTATGTTTGTGAAATTTATTCATTTGATTTCAATAAGTTGAATTTACTCATTTATGTGTACTTTACTTTGTTTCCTTTTATGTGTATATCCCAATTTCTTTATTTATTCTCTCTTAATGGAATGTGTTTCAGATATTATTCAATTAAACTACTTTGCAATAACAGTGTGCTTTCACTCCGATTGTGCCCACAGGTTTATATGCAGTGATTCCGGTAGAGAAAAAAGAGGGCGGATGTCTAGTCACATGATCCACATCTCTGATCTTTTTGTATGATCTAACTGACCTTAAAGAACTGCAAAAATTTATACACTCACAAGTCATGTAGCACTATTATTTTTAAGAGTCATTGGCATTAATACATAGGAAGTGGCATTTTGTTATATCATCCCATCTTTACAGATAGAACATACTTGATTGAGTTTTAACTTGCATATCCATGTCTAATACTGAGTTTTATGCACTCTTTTATACTTTGTTAAGCCAACTTTACATTCAATTGATGGTTTTCCTGTAATTAGTTCATACATATATATTTAAACTTCTATATGTAAAAATGTTTCAGGTAGATACTTCATTAATAATTTCTCTCAATATATTGTTGGTGTTTTGATGATTCATTGAGTCATTTAATTAACAGAGTTGTCAGTTTTAATGTAGGATACATTAAATATACCAATGTCAATCTATGCTTTTCGGCAACCTTGTGTTTCATAATGTATTTTTCCTAAACACTCATTATTGTGAATGATTTCTGAAAAATTTGATAAAATACTAGATTTCTACTTTCACATGTAGCATTTCATTATTAATTATTTTTGGTACATTTCACTGTGAGGTGATGGGATGTTGGAGAACACAAACACCCTCAACTCCACACTTTTAGTTATAGTTGTATAGAAAATCATCACCTGGGCCCGGGATATAGCTCAGTGCTTCCCGTGCCTGTCTTGCAAGTGCAAGGACCCGGGTTCGATCCTTGGTAACCACATAACAATACTAGGCGTGGAGACTCATCCCAGAAGCAATCAGTACTACACACCACAGTGTCAGGCGTGGTGGCTCACACCTGTAATGACAGCACTCAGGAGGCAGAGGCAGGAGGATCGCTGTGATGTGAGTTTGAGGCTGAGCTCAGGGCCAGCCTGAACCACAAAACAAGACCCTGTATCAAAAAACCTTAAAAAAAGAAAGAAAGAAAGAAAGAAAGAAAGAAAGAAAGAAAGAAAGAAAGAAAGAAAGAAAGATCATCACCTTTATTTAGTGATCTATGCTTCCATATTTGACTTACACATTAATTTATATCTCTACTTTTATTTCTAGAGAGTTGGGTCTCTATTTCGGATCCACCATGAGATTCATGAAATTATTATAATGTATCTTGCCTGCTCCTTTTTCCAACTGATCATCACAAAAATGTCACTGTTATAATTTCAATTCCTTGATAACAATTAATGGTATACTTTTTGTATGTTAAAGGAAACTATTGAATATTTTAAATATTTTTCATCTCCTTGTTAGTATATAAAAACACAATTATTTTTATTTTTACCTTATGTCGCTATCTTCGGGCATATACTTCAGTGAATTCTCTGGAAATTTTTATTTCCATCAACAGGCACCATATCATCAGCGAACAAGTACATTTTTTCTTTTAATTCCAAGTTCTCAATTTCTTAAAATATTTATTTTCTTTTTCTGTATCTGCAAGCTGTCCATCAATGGTATGCAGAAATAATATAATCAGGCACTGCTATTGTCATTTTTTACCAATATTTTATTTTCCATGTTCATGACAGATGATTTTTTAGTAATATAATTTTTATATTTCATTTGACCATTATATTTTTAATTCTAATGATTGTATTCTATGTGTTTACAAGTTCTGTTTAATTATTGTTCATTCATGGGTAAATTATTTTGACCCTATCTGGTTACTTAATGCAATATAATTTATTTACTTTTAATCTTCAAATATTTGAAGTTTAATTACTGTATGAAATACTTTATGGTCAACATGAAAGCTCTTACAGGTTGGATGTCTCATTTATGTTGTTTTCTAAATTGTTTATTTAGAAGCCTTGGTTTTCTGTGTGTCTATATGTGTTTGTCCTCATTATCTTCCTTTAAAATTTTATCAATTTATTTGTTACGGAAATCTATTTCAATTCTGTTAAGTAAATCTTAAAGTAAGCCTCATACAAAAAAAAAAAAAAGACTATTTTCTTCAGTTTGTTTATTTGTTAAAAACTTGATACTACCATTTTAACCTGAGAAAGAGGGTTAAATAATGTCATCTTGCTTTTTTTATTTGGGAAATATTCTCTTTCTATGAATTTAAATAAAAGAAATAAACTGGCATTTCAAGAGATTCTTTCACAGGCAAACATAGATAAAGCACTAATTCAGTTATAGTCTTTGGTTTATTCAGTATAAGTGAAACTCAGAATAGAACTATGCACCTCTATTGAGCTTAGATGCCCAACTTCAGATAACAATGGTAAAATGTAGCTTTCTGAAGAGAACCCTTCTTAGCAAGTCAAGCACATTGGTTCAGTAGAGACCTGCTAATTGAGATTAACATTCTTAGAACATTCTAAGATAATCAATGACAAAGAAAGGGAAAGTAACACTTTGCTAAATCCTCTACAGGCATCTGAATTTTAACATGAAGTAGATTTTTTTTCTAGTGAAATAAACTTCACTTTATCAATATATGTTGCCTTCCATCTTTTTCTCTCATGATACTTGTGTAAAAAAAGTTTGTGCACCTATATTGGTCTTTTTAATAAGGCAAATATGTTTTAAAATACATATGTACATATGTATAAAATATACATATATATGCCTATTAAGACTATATATATAGAAAGAGTATATATAAATATAGTCTCAATGTACACAATGTATATGTAGTGCTACAAGGATATATATATATATATATAGAGAGAGAGAGAATATCTACCTATCTATCTATCTATATATAGAGTATATATCCTAACATAATATATATCCAAAAGTAACTAATACATGTATAATTTTACTTATGTACACATATATAGATACATGTTCAGTACTATGTTCTGTCCTAGACTCAAACTTCTATAATGGAGTTTTTATTCTGAACATCAGATTGCAGAATTTGAAAATTAGAAAAACTTGAAAAGAATTTATTACATATGATAGATAGCATTAAAAACAATGAAATGATAAGATTGAGTCATAAATAAGGTATTCAAATGGATATTTCTTCAGAAAATCCTCATAAGTGGAATAAATAGGTCACAGATGTGTAAATGTTGTACCTTTTCTCTGGTATGAGAAAATGAAGATGTAAATGATTCCTAGAATATAAAATAGATATTGTGAAATAGAAATATTTAAAAGGAAATGAGGTGTACAGATAAGTAAACAGGGGAAAAATAATGTGATGGTAATACAAAAAGGAAAAGCCTATGTATACAGGGGGTAATGGGTTGCAGCCTGGGTAGGACAATGGAAAAAATGGAATTAAGTCAAGTCATATCATATACTGGTGCAAATTTTCAATGCCGAAGGTGACTATTATGTGTATATATAATGTATCAATAGAGATTTGAGTTTAAAAAGTGAAATTAGTGTATGTACATCCAAATGCTCAAAACAATAACTTTCTATTGCATTACTACACAAATATTATTAATGCAAACAATGAAATATTGGAATGCTATTGAACAGCATGTTATGCCTAGTCATTAAGACTAGTGCATATTCACAGAAGGAAGTAATGACAAACAGAAAAGCTTTGAATTTCTTGCTGTTTTCCCTCGCACTGACCCAAAATGACTTTACTCCGGACAAGCTTCTTGAAGATTGCCTTTTAGAGCAATAGGCTGTGCTTCTTGGTTGAATTATCTCTCTTCAAAGCAATAATATGCACTTGAATGTGCAGTTAGTTAATATCAGTATGTGTTAGAGTGCTAAGGTCTAGAAAAACATCTCACTGAAATCAAATAAAATTTACCTGATTTATGTGCCAGACAGTTAAATAAGACTCACAATGATTTTAGCAGCTTTACTGGTGCTCAGATTTACAGACAATTGAATTGCTACAGCAGAATCTCCTGACAATAAAATTTAGTGATAAAGTAGGAAACATTGTTAGCACTAAGAAGGATATTGTTAAGAAGAAAGGAAAATGAAATTTGTTATGGCAGCAACAAAAGTGTGGAATTCAGTGCTGTAAGTTAAGTTGGCCATCTAGGGAGACAGAAAGAGAGAGGAAAAGCAAATGTGCAGGATGATATTACTGTTGCAAAAGTGGATGGCAGGAGAGAATATGGGAATATCATGGTAATTAATAGGTGGAAATTAAAAGTTTAGAGTCTAGCAGATGTAATGAAGGAAAGTAAAATCCCAGGATATTTACGTTATAACAAAAGGTAATTAAAAGTCAAGCAGATAATAGACCGAGTTTGCAGAACATGCCATTAATAATCATTTTTAAATTAAAGTAAATTGAACTACTGCTTCCTTTTTGTTTCCCTGCAGAAGTAAAACATTCAAGGATGGTATTTAACAGCATCAAAATTGTCTTACTTTTCTTGTTACTCTAAAAAGATACCTAACATCCACAAGTTAGAGGAGAAAATGTTGATTTTTGGCTTACTGTTTGTAGAGGATTCAATGCACAGTTGGCTGGCTGCAAGACAAGGTGGCATGGCAGATAGACCCAGGAGAGAAGAAAAACAGGCCCTGGAAGTGTAGGCAGGAAGCAGCAACAGGACCAGCAGAAAGCTTGCTTTCTTTCTTTCCCTTTCTATTCCAGCCAGGCCATAAGCTTATTGATTGATATGTGAATTAGCCTTTCATTATCCACATCCTTAATCTGATGTCACACTCTTAGTCCACAAGCACATGCCCTGGTACCATCATCTTAGAAACTCCTAACTTATGACTATAGGATTTGGTGGGACAGCTAAACACAAGTCATAACAAGAACAGTGGAGCACAAAAATTGACTATGTATGGTGACTAGCAGCCATTCAGAGCTATCTCACAGAAATCATTGTCTTTACAAGAAAAACCCAGAGTTGTTGTTTTCTGACATGTACCACAAAGCTTCAAATAAATATGCTAATGTTCCAATAGCATTGATACTGTATATAAAATTTCACAAGTATGTATTATATTTCATTATATTTGAATATCTAAAGTTGAGTTTTCTTACTAATTAGGTCATGAAATTACTTTTCTTTAACAATATGGTCTTTGCACTCTGTATACTTAATTATGTTGTAGTGAGACTTTACCATATTTTGGCCATAACTTTAGCATAAATAATTTCAGAGATAAAAATTAAGTCTCCCTAAAATCTTTATATACTTATGATATATCTACTTAACATTTGCCTATAAAATGTCTTTCAAGTACACACACTTATGTGAAGTAATAGTCACTGATAACAAATCCCGGGCACAAATATGACAGAGCACAGATACACAGAAGAAGGCATGTCCCTCCAAGGGGTTATTTATGGGTTTTAATGGAGGGAAAGGAGAGCTGAGGAATGCACTCTGATTTTATACTCAGGTAATATTGGAATTCCAGCTTAGTTCTGAAAGTGGTGAATTTAGTCAATTTTTGAAAAGTTCTGAGCTACACTTATCTTTTATAAATTACTGGTAATAACTACGTTAGGATATTAATGTCTGTTAAAACAGATGTAAAATTCAATTATGGTCTAGAAAATGCATTCAGTGTATTGTTTTCATTTTAAAGGATTGATCTATGTAATTGTATATTTTCATGCTATTTTTGATTGTTAGTGTGAGGCCTGCACCTTTTAGTCGGAGTTACAGAACATCTTCTTAATTCATTTTCTTCTTATTTATGGAGTATAACATAACTGTCCAATTCATATTTTCCCTTGCATAAGGTATGCTAGTAATTTAAAGGGTATTTATTACATTTTAGCTACCTGATTAATTTTTGTCAGCTTTTCATTCTGCTTTCTATAAACCAAATTTAAAAAAAAGATATATACATATAGATAACCTGGCAAAAAGTGAAGATGCATTTGGAAAAATGAATATCATAAAAATTAGTAAGAAGAATGTTGAACTAGACTTTGAAAAGCATGAGAGAGAGACTTTCAGGTGAAAAACTATATGTATGATGAAAGGCATCATGAAGACTTTCTATGATCCAGTTTCAATCACAGCAGGTTCTGACTGTAGCCACCCTGGGATGCACTCAGGAACTCAAGTCACTATTCGGTCCATGACTGAAGGGCATCATCCTTCACTGAGCTTCCAGGCCTTGTCCTTGGGACCCTCTGCACGTTCTGAGGCCTTGTCCTTGGCAGGTAGTCATCAGACCCTTGTCTTTACAGACCTCATCCCGCGGAGGTGAGTACTGCCCTGGTGAGAGCGCTGGAGTGTTCAGTTCTACCGTTTGTGCTGAAATGGAACTGTCCCGTGGAGCTCATGGCTTTGTTTCTTTTTCTCCTTTCTCCCTAATCCTCATCATAATGGTCTTGTGAAGTCTTTCTCTGTGATTGTTCTGTAGAGAAGAATGTTACATCCTGCTATTTAATGTGTAGATCTGTGCATTTGTTAGGCAATACATCTAGAAAGAAATTAATTTGAAATGGTTAAAGAAATGTGGGATGTGTACACAACAGAGTGCTACTCACTGATGAAAAATAATACATGTGTGGGGAAATGGATAGATCTTGAGACCATAATACTCAGTGAGATATATCACACCCAGAAAGTAAATTTTATGGGCTCTATAAAATAAGAGACTCTCAAAAACATAACTAAAGGGTAAAAATTTTCAAAAGGTAATGAACATACAGGGGTTGACTCTGCAGTGGCAAGTCAAGGACAAGGTGCACATTTATCCTTAGTTTTGAAAATCAGGACATATTGTTCAAAATATTATAAAAGTAAATCTCTGAACTATGATTTGGAAATATTGCATCTAAAACTCACCAAAAATGTTGATATTATTTTACAAATAAAAACAATAATCCTGCTTTTGCTCCAGTCAATAAACAGTCTATAAGAGAAAAATCATATTCCTGGGTGCTTCTTAGAATTGTTAGACTTGAGAGGCTGGGGATTTAGCTCAGTGGTTCCAGCACCTGCCTTGCTAGTGCAAGGTCCTGAATTTGATCCACGGTAACAACATACAACAATGTCGGGTGTGGTGGCTCAAGTCTATCATTCCAGGTCTCGGGGGAGGATGTGAATTTGAAGTTTTCCTGGGCTCCATAGTGAGCTCAAGGCCAGAATGAACTACAAAGCAAGACTCTATTTCAAAATAATAATAATAATAATAATAATAAATTAAAAAATAAAAAATAAAAAGTTAGAGTTGAGAGACTGAGTTTGACTTTATTTGCATTTTTGATTTCTACACATATGATATATTTTAGTCACAAAAGGGGTAGCTAAATTCAAGTGTGGACCAAACAGTTCAGTCTAATAATAAAAATGCCTCTGAACTATCAATTAATTAAACTCATATTTTAATATTTCAAAGTGTTCCTCTTACTAGTAGAAATACCAGGAGTTTACTCTGTGACGTTACAGCCAGACCTAAAATTCACTGAGAAGAAATCTGTTTAGTCATATGAAAATAATTGTACAGAATATCTGGAAACAATCCACTGTTATGCAGATGATTAAACTGTCAAGAAAATATCAGCACTATTTAAAGTATTTGTGCACCTTTAAATGTTAATAAATACTGTACTCATTAAAGAAATAGCATACCTAGAAGATGGAAATTGAAAAAAATCAATTGTTTAAAAAATATCATGGAAATATTAAAATATTTCTGCTGCTTTGTTTAAAAATAGAACTCACCATTTATGCAACTAATTTGCTTGACAAGATTGATTCAATATAATGTGATTCCATTAGGCATAAATGCAAGACATAGATATGTGACTCTGTGGTAAGAACAGTAGCTAGAAACAGAAATGGGGTGCATTTTTATGGTCTACATGTTGAACAATTTATGAAGCAGAAACTGGTACATATACATTAATGATATTGTTTTGCACTGTCACAAAGATGAAATAACAATAGCTATAGTACAATATAAGAAGGAAACAACCTTTTATTTTCTTCTCTCTTTAGCTCCCCTGGTACAGCTGGTGTGAGACTCATACAGGATGAACATATTCTAAGATAGCAAAGTCACAACTAAGCTTGAGATGTGCATCTCCACTTTAGATTTCTCCTTCTCTAACCTCTTTCTGCCTTATCTGTATGGCTACCAAAGGGCTTAGCAAATACAGTTGGAGTGGAATCTTTCTCTCCTTTCAGAGTGAAAATGTAACTGTTCATGTCCATTTCCAGCAGCAAGCCATGCCTGCAAACTTGTGATAAATCTAAGCAAAGTACAGGTCAGACTTGAGTATGTATGCAAATAAAACATTAACGCACATCTGTAGGCTTTAATGTGGCAAATTTTATTACAGGTATTATGTACATAACTTAATTTCATTTATGCTTTACATTGAATAGTCTCATCAAACTAAAAATTATTGAACCTGCATTTCTATTAACGTGGGTTAGTACAAACACGCTAAATATTATCATGCCATTGGCAAATTTATTTCTGTCATTTGGATCAAAGGCGTATATTTGCTCCACTCCTATGCCAGTTCTCAGAAATGCTGCTGCTATTCCCACATAATGACTTAATGCCTTGTAATTCTTCAGTGTACAGAAAATTACAAACTGAAATTGTCTAAATGATCTTGTTTTCCCCAAACAGTCTTTGCCTCCTTGTGAAATTATTTATTTTTCCATCCATGCTGTGCTCTAAATCATTTAATAATTTATTTTAAGAAAGTAATGCATTATATGAAGAAACATGATAAAAGCAAAAAGAATGAAATAAAGAAGTCCAGATTTTTTTATCTCACATGAAAAACTATAATAAAACATTGATTGTAAAATAAATATAGATGATAGATATTTCATAAGCAGATCTTATAAATTATTCAATTATGAGCACATGTTAAATTTTAAAAATTATTTCAATTTGTTTCTATTTTATTGTAAATCAAGAAACAAATGAAAAACAAAAGAGAAGAGCAAGAAGAAGCAGGAGGGTTCCATCTAGAAAGGAATGAGAGGCTGAAAGCAAGACAAAACAAAGCACATGGTCCCATGTTAGATATCTGAAATGATATTTGGTACTATCTTCTAGTAAAAAAAAATATATCCTTTATTCTGTGCTATCAAATGCTTGGGAAATGTGTGGGTTGCTTTTCCTTGGAAAAGGTATTAATAGCTCTCTGATAATAGCAATTTAGTATATTCTTTTTCTTCTTATTTGCCAAATGATGCTTCACATCCCAGGAAGACAGTTCAGTTGTTGCTTCAATTATCACTGCTTGCTGGATTTCACTAGACATCATTTCCAGTCATTACTGTTGTCTATATACGTTGCAGTTTTTCTTAGTGATTTCTTATTCTTAATCTATTTTCAATGACACTGTCATCACATATGGCCCAGTTTATGTCATGATTACACTTTATACCTGTGAGAAATGGAATGTCTATAGAAGGAAACATTTCCCTTTATTAATCCCACATGGATATTATTTCTGAAGTTATCTATTGATGTGGCAGTTTGAATAGTTCCAAAATTGTAAGATTTTATGCTTGCAAAGCGTAACACTTTGGAATCATAAATTGGTAACAAAGTAATTTCTCCCTTGTCACTATTTTTTTCTGTTGGAATGTAATCTATATTGATGAGAATGACAATAAAGAAAAGTTTTCTTGGAGATGGAGAGCTGTTATTATTTTTGAGGTATAGCTTGCCTTCATAATTTCATGTTTACTTTGTGGGAAGACTCTAGATTGACCACAGGAAGCAGAATAGTGCAAAGGTTTTGAATTAAGAAGAACTGTATTTTAACTTGCAATCTGCCTTCAAACTTACTCTACAATGTTGAGAAAGGTAACTAGCCTTGATGTAACCAATTTCCTAGACTATGAGACTTACATAGTGGTTATTGCCTTGATCAAGCTAAGTGTAATTGTGTGAACTGGCTTGGTCTTGGGATCCGCAGCTGGGTCAGTGTGCACACACTGTGTCTGAGTGTCTGGTGGGTCATGGAAGTGTGTCTATGGATATCATGTCTGATCCCGAGCCCTCACTCTCTGTTGTTCTACTTTGCTTCAAGGCCATCATGAGCTAAACACTTGTACTACCATGTCCTTCCACCATGCTGTTTCTGCCTTAGAGCCAGATGACCAGGCACTGAATCCTCGTCAAATGTCAGCCAAACTAACACAAATGTTGAGTTTTCTCTAAATATAAGTTAATAAGTAAAAAAGTCAAGGCTTCAAATGGCTTGGGAAAAGAAAAAAGCACATCAAATTTGTAATCCTTCTTTTTCTCTCTTTCAATCTCTCTTCTGTCTTTTAAAAGTCTACAACAAAAAGTATTCAGTGTAGCTTGGAGGGGTGAACACCTGGAGAGAGAGAGAGAGAGTGTGTGTGTGTGTGTGTGTGTGTGTGTGTGTGTTATTTTATTTAGTCTCTAAATTGCATAGATTTTTCTAGATAAGTTATTAGATGAGTTTCAGGAAAGGATTTTATTATCAACAATTGTGAAACTTGATTTTCATTTTTAAAACATAAAGTAGAATTTGCCTACTTCTTGAATTAGATTCTTACAGCTGTTAACTGTCCTGAGTAAACTATTGGATAAAATACACATGAAAAGATGAGGGAGGTTTTATAATTATTAAAGGAGGGAAAAAGAATACACTGCAGAGTGACAGCAGGCCACTGAAAGAAGTTCACAATGACCATAATGGTGGAGGTCTCTTGTATCTCTCATTTTTCAAATATCTAAATCATCCTATCAAAAACATGTTTGATTTCACAAAGGAACTGAAGACAACGCTTTCTGATTGGTCTCAAGCTGCATTCTCTTGCACATTTGCCCTAAGCCTCTCTAGTTGACAGATCATGCTCACTTTGCAGCCTGTTTATCACACTAATCTCTTGCTTCATCTCTACAGTATCCTATGGAGAAATATCAAATCTTTACACTATATAAATCTATAATTTACATACTATATTTTTACATGAGTAGGAATGTCACAGTAATGATAAAGTAATTTTAAAACTGGCCTACACAGTTTTAGGACAAATAGATTAATTTTATCCTATCAAGTTAAGGTGATTATATAGAGCTATGAAACACTATCTTTGGAAAAAGAGAATGGAATATCCTTCTCTACTTAAAAATTTATTAAATGTCTTTTTAAACTTATTAAAATTGATTTGAAAATCAGTTTTTGAGGATGACATATATTGTTGCTCTCTCCAGGTTGGGGAAGTCTCTGAAGCTGAAATAAGGAATTGAACTGACTTTTTGTCAAAGAAGTTTCCACTTGTTCTCAAGAAAGAATTTTCAGGCCATGTCAGTGAGAGGTATGGGAAGGATTTTTTAGTTAGAGTCTAGGAATTACTTAAGAATGCTTTGTGAGTGCTTTCAGAAGAGAGACTCTTCATTTCCTGGAACATAGAACATTTCTTCTTCCCTTGAGGAGCTAAAAACCCCAGAAAAATGCAGCCCACCTCCAAGAAAGGTGTTGTTAGCCCACTGTGTGTGTATGAAGTTATGTGTTATTTTAGGTAACTAAACATTCTTCAGACTCTCTCAATCTGTTCCTTTATTTTGGACTCAAGCTCCTAATCTTTACTTTCGTAGTTAAGCCAAGTGATGACTTTCCATGTTCGTAAGGAACTTGGGGGCAACAGATCAAGTAGGGAAGAACCTAAAACCAAGCAAGGGGATGCTGCCAGGGAACTTTGGGGGGTTTCAGCTGTGTCTCAGAAGTCGCAATCTTCTTAAAAGTACAGTGTTTTAGACTATGATTTCCCTTTTATTCATCTTCAATTTTTTTTCTTTCCCACCTCTTTACCTCAAATAGAAGTTCTTACATCTTTCAAAGTGTACAATTTTCTCAAGACGGTGACCAATCTAATCCTTACAAATTCTTTGCCCATAGTTATACTCTAAGAAGAAGGCTTTTCCTTCCTTCATATTTTTCTTTCTGAAAGTCCTTTGCATTAGCTCACTTGCTTTCACTGTTCGGGAAAGAGGTCCGTGAACTGAGTAAGGCTTTGTAATAATGCTAGTTTGGTGACAAATAAGTGTATCATTCAAATAATATGCATGCAAGTTAAAAGCAAAAATAATTTGTCTTTTCCCCCCCCCAAACAGGTGCTTCTGGACTGACTTCCCATAAGTCATGCTTCAGTTTGAGTCCCACAGCTGTGTGAATATGTCCCAACCAGGTGACAGATTGCTTATCCACTGAATTAGCATTTGTCACTTTAGATAATGCAAATGTTTTTTCAAGAGCTCCATATCATTACCTTTATGCCATTTTGAATGTTCATTATATAAAAATGCCACATTGGCTTCACCTTGAAAACTGCATCAGACAATCTTAGAACACACAAGCAGCTAAAGCAACATTTTTGTTTAGAATTTTTTTTGTTTTTGTTATTGTTTTGTTTGTTTTTTTTCTATTTCTATAAGTTTGATTCCATTAAAGTAAACAGTGAGTGTGTTGTCCAATTTTTTTAAACATATTTGGGTCCTCAGAGGGTCATACTGTCTTTGAGGCTCATTCTCCCTTGGGTTCTAGAAGCATCTATGATAATGTTCTTTATTTCACTTTAAATTATCACCATCTCTCTCTCCCTGACTTATGTCTCTGTTTTCCTTCATTTCCCTACAACAAATAAAGCTATAGTGGTCTAATATTCAGAAAGGCTACATTTCATGTACATTTCTGATGTATCAGGTATACATGGTTCAACATTGGACACACACCAGATTACTTTTTCTATTTTTAACTCACCCTACAATCGTTGATATTCCAATTTTGTCCTCTGAAGGAGATCTAAATGGTGAAGCTTGCTTGAACTAAGTTTCCCTATGCTCATAAAGATGGGCAGCTTCTCTCTGTGAGCTACTACAGCTCTTCAAATTCCATGGGCACAGATATGAGGGGAGGTGGCAAGTGCTAAGAACTGGATCTTTTGAGGCCTGCTAAGGCCTTCTCATCTTCCTTGGCTACAATTTCCATGACAGTGACTGAAAGTGCTTTGGTAAATGATGCACAAGAGACCTGAAGTGAGCTCTCCCAGTGCTCCGTGCATCCTCAGAGAAGCCAGAGCCTTATCCACAGCTGTAGTGACCCGCTCTCTGGTGCACATTCTACTGTCTTGCCTTCACTACTGATACATCCTTGCACTGATCTGTCACAATTGGCACCACAGAGTCATTGCAATTGAGATTTCTATTTTCTAGGTCTTCCTGTGACAGTATCTAACACAATTTGCGAGTTTATTTTTCTTAAATGTGAGGAAACACATTATGTTGATATTGAATAACTCATTTTGTGAGCTCCTTTCTATTAAAGTAAATGAACAAAAATTTTTCCTTAGCCAAAAATTTATATATATATATATATATCCATTAATACATGCTTCAAATCTTTTCATAATTTTGACAATTGTCATATCTGAAAAGCTGCTAGATTTTTTTTTTTACAAAAACTGCCCTTAGGCTTATCTGTGAGCTTATCCACTCATATTTCATAGATTTTAATAAAATTAAATAAAGTAGTTGGATTTCTGTGGAAAATTGATTGCTGAAAATTGCTTAAAAATTATGATGAGAAACATACTTTACTAAAAGAATATTTCTCTGAATTTATAGAACAGATTGATAGTTATATTAAAAGCCCAATGAATTACAATAAAGTAAGAACTAAAAAGAAAAAAATACATAATACACAATTAAGGTAAGGAAAAGTGTCTATAAATAGACACATAAAGAGTGAAGAACAAATAGTTAAGCATATCTTTAATTTTTAATTTAATGTTATGTAGGTGTTTCATCTGGTGATAGCAATAAAAATGAAATTGGGAAAATTCAATTACTTTAAGTATTAACTGCATCCAGGCCCCTAAATATACCTAGAACTAATAAAATTAGTTTAATGTAGACATTTGTCCCTTTCTACTCAGTATTAACATCTTTAATAATAAACATACTTTTTTATGTTTGATGGCTTTCAATACAATTCAGGGACTAAATTCTCTTTCGAATCCTGTAGGCTTTTGCTGATACATCTGGGAAATCATTTACCATAGTTTCTGAATCCTTACAGTGATTTTGGAGCAATCCCATTTTAATTACCCATAGAATTTTTTATTATTTTCTCTAAAATAGAAAGACTCGAGAGGATGCAGTCTCTTAGCTTTTTATAATGAACACATTTTGTAATGGAAAAAGAATGATTATGTATTTTCACATAGTATTGTTGGTTTGCATATTTCAGCTTTAGTCACAGTTGGAACATTTGAACAGATTTTAAAGAAGCATATTTGAACATATTTTAAAGAAGTTGTCCATGATTTTCCAATATATTCTTATTAAAATATCACAGTTTCATGTCATGTATATTTTTGTGATAGTGTACTTTGCTCAAACTATTTATTATTCCATTATCCTTGTACCAGAGCAATTTTACTGCCACTATCAGTGTACATATTATACACTGGCATCTTTCTTTGTTTTCTGAAAAGCACATGGAAAGGGAAAGGAGAGTCCCCAGAGATCCCTGAAGTGGTGCTGCCCTGCTACAAGCCAATATGACATCCACAAGACAGGGAACCAGGAAATAAAAGAAACACAGACAATAACTGGAGAGAAACTGAGTCTTGGGCTGATTTAAACTGGTCTGGGAGGCAAAGACAAAGCACTTCCAGGATAACAAGTATCAAGCAGGTAGGACTCTATTATATCTTTGATGAAGAGAACGTTTAAATGAGAGGGGAAGAATTTAGTTGGAAGTGAGTTGACCTTGGCTGGAAGTGGATTTAGCTCCCTGGACTCCTTCCAGGGTAACAGCGGTGAATAATGGAAGGGCAGCCATCTTGTGCCAACACTCCTTGCTAATACTCGGCAGAAGTAACTGCTACAGTAACGGTAGAATACGACCTCTATGAGCCCTTCTGCTTCTTTGGCTCTGAGGCTACATTCCCAGATCTCAGAAGGACTTTTGAATGCTATCACTGCTATCCTCTCACCTGCAGCATGGATGCTTCTTTGCTATATTTTAAAATGAATGGATTCTTTCATAGACTGAGATGCTTTAAACTCTCTAAAAAGAGAGACACAAAGATTATATATTTTGGTTTACCTGTCTTCTGTCCATGTCTAAGTATAAACTCTGAGGGGCAGAAGCTATATCTAATCTTTACTTGGTATTAACCATTATTCAAAGGATTAGTATTCTCTATTGCTTTTAGCACAATACTTTGCAGGTAATTAATATAAACAATGAATATGTATGCATTAATTGACTTAATTGCTTGGCTGATAATTATGTTACAGCTAACATGTTTCTTCCTTTTAAATTTTTCAAAAGCATTACAGATATATTAACTCTACAGTTCTGAAAATTATGTTTTAATGGCATTCCAAATACTTTTGGGCACACTCTTCCTTTCACTGAACATGTCTAGAAATAGAACTAGATACAGGCCTAATACATGACTCCAAGTTGGAAGAGCAAGAAAAAATTAAATGTAGAGCAAGCAAACCAGAACTAGTTTCACCACAATGGAAACTAGAGCCAAGCAGAGGTACATGACTTCTGATCCCAGACCAACACCATGGACAAGCCATAAAGACCCTGGTAGAGAGACAGGAACAAAACTTGTCCTACTGTCCCTACATAAAACTTGAGCACATGAACAAGAAAATAGACCCCACTCACTGGAGAGTGGAGTACAAATGGCAGAATAGAATTTTGTCTTGGGATCATCACTCAGGCCACCGTGGTGGGACTTAGCATCAAGCGGAAGAGAAAGGCCTCTTTATTCCGAGCAGTAGCTCCTGGTGGAGTCTTCAGCCCTGCCCCAGTGCCAGGCAGATTTCTAAGCACTAGTGGGATAGATTTGAGATTTAGTTGGCATCAAGTGCATCTGAGACACAACCCAGCCCTTATGCCATGTAGGTCTCACTAATTGTGTGATTCTAGTGTCAGCCATGAGGACCAAGGGACATTTCCCTACACCAGAGTCAGGCAGCAGACCTTTCCCTAAGATAGCACTCACAGATGGAAGTTCCAGATCCACTCCACCATAGGCAGAGACCTATGCCAAGGTCTTCATCAACGCTGCCCCAAA